>JAQNBH010000001.1:16613843-16756343 GCA_028752905.1 Cladorhizidae sp. MBARI D1340-BT2
TATATATGAGGGAGAACACTAGTTATAGACTATATATATATGAGGGAGAACACTAGTTATAGACTATATATATATGAGGGAGAACACTAGTTATAGACTATATATATATGAGGGAGAACACTAGTTATAGACTATATATATATGAGGGAGAACACTAGTTATAGACTATATATATATGAGGGAGAACACTAGTTATAGACTATATATATATGAGGGAGAACACTAGTTATAGACTATATATATATGAGGGAGAACACTAGTTATAGACTATATATATATGAGGGAGAACACTAGTTATAGACTATATATATATGAGGGAGAACACTAGTTATAGACTATATATATATGAGGGAGAACACTAGTTATAGACTATATATATATGAGGGAGAACACTAGTTATAGACTATATATATATGAGGGAGAACACTAGTTATAGACTATATATATATGAGGGAGAACACTAGTTATAGACTATATATATATGAGGGAGAACACTAGTTATAGACTATATATATATGAGGGAGAACACTAGTTATAGACTATATATATATGAGGGAGAACACTAGTTATAGACTATATATATATGAGGGAGAACACTAGTTATAGACTATATATATATGAGGGAGAACACTAGTTATAGACTATATATATATGAGGGAGAACACTAGTTATAGACTATATATATATGAGGGAGAACATTAGTTATAGACTATATATATATGAGGGAGAACATTCGTTATAGACTATATATATATGAGGGAGAACACTAGTTATAGACTATATATATATGAGGGAGAGCACTAGTTATAGACTATATATATATGAGGGAGAACACTAGTTATAGACTATATATATATGAGGGAGAACACTAGTTATAGACTATATACATATATGTGTGGGAGAACACTAGTTATAGACTATATATATTTGAGGGAGAACACTAGTTATAGACTATATATATATATGAGGGAGAACACTAGTTATAGACTATATATATATATGAGGGAGAACACTAGTTATAGACTATATATATATGAGGGAGAACACTAGTTATAGACTATATATATATGAGGGAGAACACTAGTTATAGACTATATATATTTGAGGGAGAACACTAGTTATAGACTATATATATATATGAGGGAGAACACTAGTTATAGACTATATATATATGAGGGAGAACACTAGTTATAGACTATATATATATGAGGGAGAACACTAGTTATAGACTATATATATATGAGGGAGAACACTAGTTATAGACTATATATATATGAGGGAGAACACTAGATATAGACTATATATATATGAGGGAGAACACTAGTTATAGACTATATATTATGAGGGAGAACACTAGTTATAGACTATATATATATATGAGGGAGAACACTAGTTATAGACTATATATATATATGAGGGAGAACACTAGTTATAGACTATATATATATGAGGGAGAACACTAGTTATAGACTATATATATATGAGGGAGAACACTAGTTATAGACTATATATATATGAGGGAGAACACTAGTTATAGACTATATATATATATGAGGGAGAACACTAGTTATAGACTATATATATATGAGGGAGAACACTAGTTATAGACTATATATATATGAGGGAGAACACTAGTTATAGACTATATATATATGAGGGAGAACACTAGTTATAGACATATGAGGGAGAACACTAGTTATAGACTATATATATATGAGGGAGAACACTAGTTATAGACTATATATATATGAGGGAGAACACTAGTTATAGACTATATATATATGAGGGAGAACACTAGTTATAGACTATTATTATATATATGAGGGAGAACAATAGTTATAGACTATATATATATGAGGGAGAACACTAGTTATAGACTATATATATATGAGGGAGAACACTAGTTATAGACTATATATATATGAGGGAGAACACTAGTTATAGACTATATATATATGAGGGAGAACACTAGTTATAGACTATATATATATGAGGGAGAACACTAGTTATAGACTATATATATATGAGGGAGAACACTAGTTATAGACTATATATATATGAGGGAGAACACTAGTTATAGACTATATATATATGAGGGAGAACACTAGTTATAGACTATATATATATGAGGGAGAACACTTGTTATAGACTATATATATATGAGGGAGAACACTAGTTATAGACTATATATATGAGGGAGAACACTAGTTATAGACTATATATATATGAGGGAGAACACTAGTTATAGACTATATATATATGAGGGAGAACACTAGTTATAGACTATATATATATGAGGGAGAACACTAGTTATAGACTATATATATATGAGGGAGAACACTAGTTATAGACTATATATATATATGAGGGAGAACACTAGTTATAGACTATATATATATGAGGGAGAACACTAGTTATAGACTATATATATATGAGGGAGAACACTAGTTATAGACTATATATATATGAGGGAGAACATTAGTTATAGACTATATATATATGAGGAGAACACTAGTTATAGACTATATATATATGAGGGAGAACATTAGTTATAGACTATATATATATGAGGGAGAACATTCGTTATAGACTATATATATATGAGGGAGAACACTAGTTATAGACTATATATATATGAGGGAGAACACTAGTTATAGACTATATATATATGAGGGAGAACACTAGTTATAGACTATATATATATGAGGGAGAACACTAGTTATAGACTATATACATATATATGAGGGAGAACACTAGTTATAGACTATATATATATGAGGGAGAACACTAGTTATAGACTATATATATATGAGGGAGAACACTAGTTATAGACTATATATATATGAGGGAGAACACTAGTTATAGACTATATATATATGAGGGAGAACACTAGTTATAGACTATATATATATATGAGGGAGAACACTAGTTATAGACTATATATATATGAGGGAGAACACTAGTTATAGACTATACATATATGAGGGAGAACACTAGTTATAGACTATATATATATATGAGGGAGAACACTAGTTATAGACTATATATATATGAGGGAGAACATTAGTTATAGACTATATATATATATGAGGGAGAACACTAGTTATAGACTATATATATATGAGGGAGAACACTAGTTATAGACTATATATATATGAGGGAGAACACTAGTTATAGACTATATATATATGAGGGAGAACACTAGTTATAGACTATAATTATATATATGAGGGAGAACACTAGTTATAGACTATATATATATATATGAGGGAGAATACTAGTTATAGACTATATATATATGAGGGAGAACACTAGTTATAGACTATATATATATGAGGGAGAACACTAGTTATAGACTATATATATATGAGGGAGAACACTAGTTATAGACTATATATATATGAGGGAGAACATTAGTTATAGACTATATATATATGAGGGAGAACACTAGTTATAGACTATATATATATGAGGGAGAACACTAGTTATAGACTATATATATATGAGGGAGAGCACTAGTTATAGATATATATACATGTATGAGGGAGAACACTAGTTATAGACTATATATATATGAGGGAGAACACTAGTTATAGACTATATATATATGAGGGAGAACACTAGTTATAGACTATATATATATGAGGGAGAACACTAGTTATAGACTATATATATATGAGGGAGAACATTAGTTATAGACTATATATATATATGAGGGAGAACACTAGTTATAGACTATATATATATGAGGGAGAACACTAGTTATAGACTATATATATATGAGGGAGAACACTAGTTATAGACTATATATATATGAGGGAGAACACTAGTTATAGACTATATATATATGAGGGAGAACACTAGTTATAGACTATATATATATGAGGGAGAACACTAGTTATAGACTATATATATATGAGGGAGAACACTAGTTATAGACTATATATATATGAGGGAGAACACTAGTTATAGACTATATATGTATATGAGGGAGAACACTAGTTATAGACTATATATATATGAGGGAGAACACTAGTTATAGACTATATATATATGAGGGAGAACACTAGTTATAGACTATATATATATATGAGGGAGAACACTAGTTATAGACTATATATATATGAGGGAGAACACTAGTTATAGACTATATATGTATATGAGGGAGAACACTAGTTATAGACTATATATATATGAGGGAGAACACTAGTTATAGACTATATATATATGAGGGAGAACACTAGTTATAGACTATATATATATGAGGGAGAACATTAGTTATAGACTATATATATATGAGGGAGAACACTAGTTATAGACTATATATATATGAGGGAGAACACTAGTTATAGACTATATATATATGAGGGAGAACACTAGTTATAGACTATATATGTATATGAGGGAGAACACTAGTTATACACTATATATATATGAGGGAGAACACTAGTTATAGACTATATATATATGAGGGAGAACACTAGTTATAGACATATGAGGGAGAACACTAGTTATAGACTATATATATATGAGGGAGAACACTAGTTATAGACTATATATATATGTGGGAGAACACTAGTTATAGACTATATATATATATGAGGGAGAACACTAGTTATAGACTATATATATATATGAGGGAGAACACTAGTTATAGACTATATATATATGAGGGAGAACACTAGTTATAGACTATATATATATGAGGGAGAACACTAGTTATAGACTATATATATATGAGGGAGAACACTAGTTATAGACTATATATATATGAGGGAGAACACTAGTTATAGACTATATACATATGAGGGAGAACACTAGTTATAGACTATATATATATGAAGGAGAACACTAGTTATAGACTATATATATATATGAGGGAGAACACTAGTTATAGACTATATATATATGAGGGAGAACACTAGTTATAGACTATATATATATGAGGGAGAACACTAGTTATAGACTATATATATATGAGGGAGAACACTAGTTATAGACTATATATATATGAGGGAGAACACTAGTTATAGACTATATATATATGTGGGAGAACACTAGTTATAGACTATATATATATGAGGGAGAACACTAGTTATAGACTATATATATATGAGGGAGAACACTAGTTATAGACTATATACATATGAGGGAGAACACTAGTTATAGACTATATATATGAAGGAGAACACTAGTTATAGACTATATATATAGGAGAACACTAGTTATAGACTATATATATATATGAGGGAGAACACTAGTTATAGACTATATATATATGAGGGAGAACACTAGTTATAGACTATATATATATGAGGGAGAACACTAGTTATAGACTATATATATATGAGGGAGAACACTAGTTATAGACTATAATTATATATATGAGGGAGAACACTAGTTATAGACTATATATATATGTGGGAGAACACTAGTTATAGACTATATATATATGAGGGAGAACACTAGTTATAGACTATATATATATGAGGGAGAACACTAGTTATAGACTATATATATATGAGGGAGAACACTAGTTATAGACTATATATATATGAGGGAGAACACTAGTTATAAACTATATGCCCACTACTGGAATGTACTCAACATCTTCCTCTGGCAGTGCCGACACGGATCAGAATGACACCAACCTTAAAGAACAATCATTACATGTGATGTGAACTTAAGGAAAGTGGGTGTGAAAATGGATGGATCTCAAATAGAGTGGGTGAGGGCTAGAGGCGTACTAGGCCAGCTATGCCTATTGCTAGGGCTTTGGCCAATCCTCTAGCCCTAGGCTATCTAGCATTAGTCCTAACACCTGCTTATTTAACCACATCAATTTCGACCTTGGGCTTACATTGGGCGGAACAATGGCATATAATTCAGGGTTTCATTTAGAAAATTGTCCAAGGGGTGGCAACTGGAGGAATCTGGATATAGGGGGGGGGGGCATGATGGTTAAAGATGTGACAAAGTTTCTGATGAATTTTAATAATACAATTTCCAAGGGGAGGCAAAAAGGTTCCAAGGGGGGTTCCAAGGGGGGGCAGGTGCCCCCCCTAAATGAAACCCTGTAATTAGCACCCGATCCGCAAACTCTTCAAACTCTTCCTTTCCAGGAAGGTCTGAGCTCATATTATCTAATACCTGCTCCTCTGGCAGGACGATCACAGTGCTGCTAGTAATTGTCCATATTCAACTATAGTACAAGAACCACTCCACAGCACCAGTGAGTCTAGTACCAGTGAGTCTACTGTCCAATTGCATTTTAGAGCAGCAATTGCAGACCCTTGTCTTGCACACGTAGTTATATAGGCATAGAACTATTCATGGCTGGCACAAATCTAAGTCAATAACAAACTGGAGTCACCATCGCATGCCTACCCCAGGAAGGGAGCGAGTAGACAACACCAACCTTGAAATGAGTCTAAATTGTGATGTTTTCCGGGGGCATGAAAGCAAACACAGCACTTTTTACGTATGCTTCCCCCTTCATATCCCTTGCAGTCACAGTCTTTCTCGGCACACAAGCCCCGTCGTACACCACGGATATCGACATTGTTAGGGGAATCAGCCATTGCTAACTAGTCACGCATGGAATTCCCCAGGTGATTTCCTCCACAGTGGGGGGGGGGAGGGGGGGGATTTGATTTACATTCAGCCACGCCTACTTCTGGTATCGCTGAGTACACTTCCTGCAACGTTTACGTGTTTGTGCCAAGACGGTGAGGAACTGCAGGGGGGGGGGGGGGGGGGGGGGGGATCTAGGTTATTATGATCTAGGTTATTATGGTAGGAGGGGGTTGTTTATAAACTTTCCCCCCCAAAATACACCCAAAACCACACCCTTTAATTAAATGTCTTATTAGCACATCATTTTTTTTTACAACACAGGAAGTACAATTGTAAACATTTAATCAAACAAAGAAGCATTAAAGAGTCTTCTCGGATATGTTCTTACAAATCTCTGACAGATTTCATCAGTTGTAACTCGTTCTCCATGGTGAATAGCAATTACTGACAAGTCGGATAAACTGTCGTCAGTCATTGTTGATTGTAAACAGGTTTTGAGCCTTCTCAAAGAAAATGACCTCTCCGCTTCAGCACTCGTAATTGGTAAGGTACATGCAATTATAAGAAGCTGGTGGATATTGGGAAATGAGTCCTTGTCGCAAGCACCAAGAGCTAAAAGTAAATTGTCAGGAAGTGTACCACCTTGGATCTCTTTGTTTTGCCAAAGTCCGTTTCCATCTTTCAAGCTCATTACAGAGAGATTTAGGGAAAGGAAGATCGTGTTCCCAATGTAACAAACTTGCTAAGTTCAAATCAGCATCATTAACAGAAGGTATTAGACAGAGAAACCCTTGAATGTACCTTTTATCGGATGTAAATCTTTCACTCATCTGACTAAGGAAAGAATCTAAGAGAGGAATAGCTATAGTTCTCTTGTAGAACTCTTCATGACTATCGCTAGGAGTATTACTCCTATTTCTTTGAAGACTAGTTTTCCTAGGAATACTAGCAGATGATCCCGCACTGTCAGCAAGTTTAAGAATCTCCTCATACCATTTGCTGAAAATTGTACTGATGTTTGTTCTGGTGAACTTGATATCTCAATGACAGTCAGTGCCTACCATTTTGTGAGCATCAAGAATATCTTGGTCTCTCTTTTGCAACTTAGAAGCTAAAACTTTGACTTGATCAAGGACATTTTTCGTTGCAATGAAAACAGCTATGGTCTGAAAAGAACAAAGAGAAGATTTCAACCCTTGTGCTTTTACTTTTGTTTCTTTATCCCACTTCCAGTTCTCATCATCTTCAAGCAGAGCTGGATGATCATCTGGTGACAGAATGGCATCCAATAGAGTAACAAGGCACTCATATAGCTCAAGAAAAACGTTGAAACATATGTGGCGTTCTACCAAGCGTGTTTTGCATAATCCAGGAAGTTTAGAATGGGATGATTCTGGCAAGTATGCTTTAACTGTACGCTCAAAAAAGCGTTGCCGCTTAGGACTTTTGTTCAGAAACAAGAATGATTTACACCAATAAGATTTCTCACTTCTTGAAGTCTACAAGAAGCAGCAATAGAAAGGTTCAGACAATGAGAGAAGCAATGTGTATAAATAGCTGAAGGAGAAATTTTTTAAATCTTTTCTTGGACTCCAGCTTTCTCATTACTGCAGCTCCATCGTAAGTCTGGCCACAGATTTTAGATGGGTCTAAATTCACTGAGGGATGTGAAAGAGATTCCAAGATTTTTTTAGCAGCATTTGCTCTTTCAAGACTAACAAAATTGATTAGACACTCCTTTATTTGTGGTGTTTGTGGTGCAGACAAGTCTACATAATGAAGGCACACAGAAAGGATCTCTTAATTTGCATGTGGGTCGGTGACCTCATCTGCTATGATTGTGAATGGAAGATTATTCACTTTCAAAGGGTCACACAATTTCTCTCTCACTTTGTTGGCATAGATGTGAATCAATGGTGTATTTAGCATTTTTGCTAGCAAGATTAAGATGCTGTTGTAAAGTGCTATTTCCT
The DNA here is from genome assembly GCA_028752905.1 of Cladorhizidae sp. MBARI D1340-BT2. Classification (NCBI taxonomy): domain Eukaryota; kingdom Metazoa; phylum Porifera; class Demospongiae; order Poecilosclerida; family Cladorhizidae; species Cladorhizidae sp. MBARI D1340-BT2. The sequence continues at coordinate 16,622,393 of JAQNBH010000001.1, forward strand.
TTAGCCAAGAGTTGCTATGTGGCTATAAAGTTTCCTCTGTTCATGGTTTCATCCGAAAAGTCAACTTTATCTTCTCCTCTGTGTCCTCTGAATGGTAAGCCTAAAAACTGAACACAATAATTATTAACTATGTGACGCAGAATCTCTCTGTTTTCTTCTGCTTGTTCTTGTTTCATTTTTGTGAGATGTGAGTGAACTCTGGCATCGGGAGTGAAGTAGTTTGTTTTGAAACAATCAGCTCTTTCTGTAGCATGCTGATGCATGACAGTCCGCTCATGATGCAAAAGAATGCCATCCTTACCCAGTGCTTTCGTATATGGCTTCTGATAGGAGGATAGCACCAACACTCCGGGTATTGTACCTGCGCCGCCACCTCTGTCTGTTTGGAGGCTCTGGGAACAGAATACAATAAGAACAAATTCCTCCTTCAAGTTTCCTACTATAGCAAAGCCATGGAAATTGGTTGGGCCAGTGCATCTGAAACGAAACTGTCCAGGTTATACCCGGCTTGGTGACTGGATGAGACTGAAGGGCTTCAGATGCTGATGGTCTGAAATGTGATGACAGATAGTGGAACCGCTTTGAGTCAGGAATGCTACTAGCCAAGTGCCTTAAATTATCCAATGAACCCTGTGCCTCTTTCACAACTATTCCTAAGTCTAGTGTATGACCAGCTACCATGTTGTCATTACCTTCATCTTCTCTACACTTAACTATAGAGGTCTGATCAGATTCAATGCATATCCTCTTGCTCACTGGTGATTGTTGAGTAAACTCGCCAGATCTGAAATTTGCCATTTAATAATATTAAAATAAATAATCACATTATACTCTAGCTATTTACCTCTTTAACAGGTTTTTTAATGTCTTTTGCTTGGAGTCTTTCAATCCTTGCCAGAGGCCAGAGTTCAGCTCATGTGACCCAGAGAGCAAGAGTTCAGCTCGTGTGACCCAGAGAGTAAAAGCTAACACATCTTTTGATGTATACACCTGTGGTTTTAGCTGCAACAAGGTTAAGTGAAAAATACAGATCTGGATTTGCCATTTTGGTGCCTCATTTAATGTTACTGCCTCATTAAAAGAAGCTATAATGAGGAAATCATACTCTTTAACTGGATTTTATTAGTGTACATTATTATTGTAGTATTCTGGAATTTTATTACTATTATTATCCTCATCAATATTATCGTAATATTGTCCAAAAGGGGGGGGGTGCAACCCCCTCAACCCCCTCCCCCCCCCCCCTAGATCCGCCCCTGAACTGGAAGTTGAAGTGTTAATTAGTGATGAGCTTACTTGTGAGCATTCTGCTAGTTCTTCTCAGAACTCATTGCAAGAAGTGGTTCACTGATTTGTCTCGGGGGGGGGGAAAAAGCATCATAAGGGTGTAAGCATAATGTCCTTTATGTAGTCGATGTCAGGAGAGCCGTAGTTGATGGCAGGAGACTTGAGGAAAGTCAATTGCGAGAAAGTGGATTGCACAACTGCACGAGCCAGGAGGTGGCAGGATTGATTGCTCTGGATTTGTTATTGAAGGGAATGCCCAGGCAACTTGCCACATGTGTCAGAGATCAAAAGCCCAAGACATTTAGGGCAGGAATGGAAGCAGCAGATGACTTTATGAGTATCCGAGGGTGGACCTAGAAGCGGAGAGACTGCTAGGAAAACAGAACAGGCAGAGGATAGAAGCCGCCCACCTATTTAAAGGAGTTATTATCAAAGAGATCGAGATGAAACCAGAGAAGATGTTCCAAGTAAGCATAACAAGAAGAGGGAACAGATGTCACTGCCGGGGAAGACACCATTCAAGTATGACAAGCAGTATAAACCAAGGTGCTTTAAGTGCAACCAACCCCAGGGCACTTTGCCGCAGTGTGCCACACCAAGGCAATTGTGAACAAGATCAAGTTGGAAGATGTAAGCATGATCAACTCTCCCACTCAATGCCAGGAACTAGATATCTTCTTGAGACAGAGATCGACCAGAAGGCAACTGTGAGTGGAACAGTTAGTGGAACTCAATGTTACAACATCTTGTTAGATACCGAAGGCTGCATAGACAGTAGTCAACCAGGAGCTGGTGAAAGTAGACCAATACACCGGCAAGAGAAGATATGCTGAAACATTCAATGGCACAAGAGGAGCGTTTCCAATTGCCAAGGTTGAAGTGGAGGTGATGAAGTAAGTCAAAATTTGGAAGTATTGGTGATAAAGAATTTGAAGCATGGCACTGCTGGGACAGGATATGCCAGGACTCTGGGAGATGGGAAAACGTCTTTCGTATGACACAATGATCAACATGGTAAGCACGCGGTCAGCCACTGAGCGAGGAACTACAGCAGCCATCACAAGGAAGGAGAAGCAGAGCTATCTGATAGTTCAGAAGACAGTGAAGGTGAGGAAGAAGAGATAACAGAAAGATCCAGGTTGAAAAAAGGATGAACTCAACAGTAGTCAAGGAGAAACCGCTAGTAGGAAGGACTCGGAGTCAGAAATTGAAGTGATTGACGATGATGAAGGAAGAAACAGCCGAGCTTCGAGGCGATAGGCCAGAGCAAACTACTGCATCAAGTTACATGGACATGGACATCCAAATGCTGAGGAGCGAGCAGAAGGCAGAGAGACTTTGAAAAGGTTATGGAGGAAGGTGGAGAAGGCAAATACTGGTTTTATTGTGGAGGACGGGTTGCTATGGAAGTTATCAAAGGATAGAATAGGAGTTGAAATGACACCGTTTTGTTTTCCAGCATCATTTCTTATCGATCGTATTGTCACTGGCACATCAGCCTGGAAATTTAGGCCAAGACAGAATCGCCCAGAGGATATGGACGATTATTTCTGGCCAGGCATACAAAGAACTGTGCAAGGCGTGTTATGACTGTCAACATGCAGCACGACAACATCAACCACCAACACCATTATGACTTCTGCCAGTTATCGAGACACCATTCACTTGCATTGTGATGGACATGATTGGTCCCCTTCCAACCCACAGCAGTTGAAGGGAAGAGGTTCACATTAGTCATCATGGACTATGCTACTCGGTGGCAAGAATAGTTTCCACTACGTGTTACGGACAATGTCACAGTGGCTGATGAATTAATGATTTTATTCACTCATGTAGGAGTACCTGATGAAATCCTAATGGATTGCAGACAGAATTTCGTGTGCAGGCTAATGAAGAGCTCTACAGATTACTGCGAGTGAGGAGCATTACTACTACCGCATACCATCCTGCTACAGATGGAGTGGTAGAGTGATTCAATGCTACGCTAAAAATGATGAGGAAAACTAGCAAGAAATGGGAAGGACAATGGGATCTGGCATTGCCTTTCCTGTCAGGGGAGTAAAGAAGATTGCCAAATGACAGCACTGGGTTCACTCCGTCAGAACTATTGTATGGATGTCAAATATGTGGACCGCTGCAAGCACTCAAAGAAAAATGGACTGGAAGTGCAACAACACCCAAGAATGTAATTGTCTGCATAACGATCGATAGGACGGAATTAAGGACTTGGCAAGAAAAAAAATGATGAAATCAAAAAGAAAGATCACAAAGAACGCTTTGACAAAATGGCTAGAGAAAGAACATTTCGAAAAGGAGAGTTGGTACTGCTCCTAACACCTATACTTGGTCCCAAGATGGACACAGAATTGGAAGGCCCATACTTGATTGAGGAAAAGATTGACGACACCACATATCAACTCAACATGCCGGATCATCCAAGAAAGAAAGTACGGAGACACATAAACCATATCAAGGAATTCGTATCACCGGTGGCAGGATGCATCTTGGTCAGCACAAATGAAGAAGTTGATAAGTTCAGACCACAGGGAGAAGAAGAGAGGGAAAGCATGCCCCTCATAAGCAAAGGAGTGACTGAAGAAGAGAAGAAAGAATTTCAAGGAGTGGTCAAGAGGCATTTGGGTTTGGTAAAGGCCCTTGTCAAGCCTCAGCCCGGACTCTGCAAAGAATAAAATAGAATTTATAAATAGAGCTATATAGAACTCATGATCACATATCAACACATGGGATAATCAGAAATCATGATCTCAGACTATCAACATATAGGACAATCATGATATCATCTCACACTCTTAGATAAGTCCTATAGGGTCATAGGTCATATAGTAATTCTACTACTCTCACACTGTTATCAACACCACAAGCTGTGAAAGCCTGGCTACAAGGGTATTTAAACCCTCTGAAGTCCGGCTTAGGCAGTCTCATCCTATCTTCATATTTTGCTACTGGACTGTTGTTTTAATATAAGCTACTTAAGATCTAAAACCCTTTTATCAAGCTTGGGTTTTAGCTAAAAGAAGTTAGGGAGAGACTCTGGTGGTAGCGAATTACCAAAGTTGGTATCCGTTAGGCCTCTTGTGGTTGGAGACTCTAACATCTGGTGGCAACAGTGGTTCTTACCTTGTCATCGAAGTGGACTGGTTAGTAAGACAGCTATTGTGTTGCTTTACTTTATTTCCCCCAGAAACTTGTAGAAGACAGCTGGTGTTTGGCTAAGTGGCAAATTGGAGCTGTGGCCGGTGCTTGGTTCAGCTTGTTTGACTCGGAGAAGCAAGAGTGTATTTTTAGCGCTTCTGTGTGTATATTGTTGATATTCTGCATAGTGTTGGCATATTATTTACATATTGTGTATTTTTGTGTTTTGTCTCTGTGCTGTATAATAAATAACGGCAAAGAGGAAGGCGAATGACAATCCGAGAGAGCAGACAGAACAGAGCGAGGGGAGCAAACAGAAATATTCCAAAGTGAGCAAGTCCAGGTGACCAACATGGAGGACACAAATACTGATATCAAGAAGGAATTGGCAAGCCATCGACAGTCAACGACAAGGACTACAACAGAATTCCCCAACCCACTGGATGCCAACCAGGCATTAATCCAGACTATGGGGAGAGCAGAAGAATTGAACATAGAGAAGCAGAAGAACGTCGAACCAGAGTACTCCATGAGATACTGCAAATGCAACTGAAGCTTCAGCAAGAGCACCAAGATGAAGTGTGGCATCACCAGAAACACTTGGACAACAGCCAACGAGACAGATTGAAAAAGGAAGCTGGCAGATAAATGAAGACATGCTCTCCACAGCAGGGATCAGCAAGGATGTATGGGCAAGCCGCCTGGTACCTCTACTGATGGGAACTGCGTCTATAGCTTACACAACATTTGTCTCGGAGGAGACCAAGGTAGACTATGATTTGCTGAAAATGGCCTTGCTGAAGGCACTCGAACGTTCCAAAGAAACCTGCGAGTGAGAGTTCTGGTCCTTCCGAAGGAAAAGATGGTGATGCAGCTACAAATATTCTAAACGAGTTACAGAGATGTTCATGGAAAACTGCATTACAATAAAAGAGGCAGCCCAGACAGTGGTAACAGGAAAACTTCTCTCCCTCTACTCACTAGAGGATATGCTCATGACAGCAGGGAAGGAAACCATAACCCACAGTATGGTGAGTCTATGGGTGCATAAATAACCAGTTTTGCGGTAGCTCTCAGGGAAAGCCTCAAGATAGGTCTGGGGATAGAGTTAACTTAGTGCCTACATATTTTGGGTGTGGAAAGAAACACCATAACTGCCCACAGAAGCAGAAGGTCGTATGTGTGAACCATTCTGTGGATGAGGGCAATGTTAGGATGGAAAAACCGAGTGAAATGCCTGAGTCGATAATAGCATCCATCAGACAACCAGGTCTATGTGTAGAGGGCAGGATAGGCCAGAGAGAATGCAGAATGTGCATAGATATGGGAGCAGACAGGACCATAGTTGATGCAAACCTGGTAGAGGAAAGTGAATACCTATATAGGTAGGAATGTTACCTTGGAGGGCTTCAATGGATTCGATGCATCTCAGCCTTTAGCTAATGTCTGGATAGAGGTAGGGAAGTACAGGTTACACCACACAGTAGCAGTGGTGGACAATGCCCCGGAAAAATATTATTGGGTATGGATACGGCCATTATGAGGTCTCTGTTAGACCTAGAAGTTCAACAAATGCAGGACACAGAGCTGGTCGCAGCTTCCTGGAGTAGAACCTCACTGGTAATTCTTCACCTTCCCTCGCCACACTCAGAACACCAGCAATCCCCTTAGTGGATGGTAAGGGAGGACACTCGGGGAAAGGGTATGGCATAGATAATAAAATCCATAGTAGACCAACATACAACATTAGCTGCGCTCTTCCATGTCGTGTTGGTGAGTTCTAAGGACGTGTGGGCATAAATTTCCTATAGTATCCTGTGGAACCCATGTACCTCCTTTTTGGTTATAGGTCTCACACAGTTTCTAATCGCTTCCACCTTGCCTCTTCCCAAGGTTTGTCCCAGAAAGGTAAGGAATGCTGACCCTCACTGGCATTTTGCTGGCTTGGTAGTTAGTTCAGCCTTCCTTCTGCCTAGCACACATTTGATGTGTGCCACGTGGTCTTCCCAGGTCTGACTAAATATGATAATATTGTCCATATATGTGCCACTAAAATCTTGGATGTCATCTAGGACTGTGTCCATCATCTTTTGGAAAGATGCCGGGGCATTCCTCAATCCAAAAGGCATCATAGTAAAATGGAATTTTCCCCATGGCGTGCAAAAGGCTGTCTTTTCCTGATCTAATTGAGCCAGGGGAATTTGGTAAAAACCTTTGTTGAGATCTAACTTTGACAAATAATGGGCTTCCCCAAGCTGGTCGATCATCTCATCTATACAGGGCATTAAATAGGGGGTTGATTTTGTGATGTGGTTAACCTTTCTAAAATCAATGCACAGTCGGACGGTCTTACAAACTTGGACCATGGGTGAGGACCAAGGGCTGGTTGGATGGCACCACTGTGCCAGACTCTTGTAACAGGACCTCCTCCCCAGCTGGTCCCTCCATGCCAGAGCTATCCTATATGGGCATGTCCTGATGGGCTTCTCATTGCTAGTATTAATCTCATGACATATATCCCTGGCTCTACCAATCTCCTGCCTTACTACATCATTATATTCGGCTAGCAAGGCTCCCACCTCACCATTCTTCCTGCCCATCAGAGCTGGTCGCTCTGCAAGTACTTTACCCTGCTCCTGGCCCTTGTCTTCCTCTTCTGCTACTACTGCCATACCTAGTAGCGAGGCATCAGGAGGGTTTCAGGCCTTTAACATTTTGATATGAGTTATTCTGTTTAATCCTTCTTTCAGTTCATATGTAACAGAGCTTACTTTCCTGGTTATCTCAAAGGGGCCATCCCACAGGTCATATAGCTTTCCACTCCGGTTAGGGGTTCTGACCAAGACTAGCATGCCTACTTCAAGTTCATGGGCTCATGCCTTTTTTGCTGGGCCTTCATGGATTCTTTGGCTGACTTCTTTCTTTCCACCACTACTAGAAGATAAGGGCGACCCCTATTTACTCATATGCAAAACTCAGTTAATAATCGATGCATATAATTATAACAATGTTGAGGCTAACTGGTGCATGTGGTAAGGATCATTAAGTACCCAAGTCTTTATGAAGTCCCTTGGAAGCATTGTAAAGACTGATATATCAAGTCATATAATAATCCCCTGTGGTTTGCCAACTTGGTGCCTTTTTAGTATGTGATGAGTGTCTTGGCGTTGTAATATGGGATGGTGGGGCTGGAGTAGAGATGGTAGGTGGAGGAATAGGATGTGAAGGAGAGGGCAAGATGGGGATGGCTGCAGATGGTTCAATTAGAGACTCTGGGTCGTCCACTGTTAGTGGGATGGGTGATAGGTGGGGTGGAATGATGGATATATTGGGCTTTGGTTCATCGGCGAGGGGTTTAAGATATTTCATGTCCTCTTGGATGGTTCTGGTTGGTAGGCGTGGGTATACTGGGGTGTATTTCCTGAGGAATTTTCTGTTTCATAGTGTGATTCTCCCAGATCCATCAAGCTTGATGACATATTGATGGAACTGTTAGACCTCCACAATAGGTACCTTTCTTATACCATTTTCTTGGGTAATTTCCTGTTTGATTTTTTAAGCGAACATGATCTCCAATGACGAGAGGTGGTAGAGATTTAGTGTGCTAACTCCATCGTTCATGGTTTAGTATATGACGATTTCTGAGTGCCTCTTCTCTGGCTGATAGTGAACTGCGCCAGGTGTCATGAGGTTTATATTTTCTTGGTAAGATTGAGATGAGTCCTTGACAGGTCGATTGAAGACACACACGGCAGGGGACATTTTGGTGTCTCTGTCTGGGGTGTTGCGATATCGAAGGATTGCTCGTTTGAAATTGTCTAGGTCAAGTTCGCCTTTTGGACCAGTGTTGTTTGTGATGAGGTGTTTGATGGTCTTGACCCCTATTTCAGCACGGCAGTTACTGTGTGGGAATGCAACCGAACTGAGGTGATGTTGTACACCCCAGTTCAATAGGAAGGATCTGGTCGAGTAGGCCGCAAATTCTGGTCCTCCATCAGACGACAGCTCATCTGAAATTCCATAGGTAGGTGACATGTTGGGTTGTGATGGCCATTCTGTTGCAGTGGTTGTAGTTGTTCCGGGTAGAGGAGATATCTGGGGTGATGCCTGGCCAGAAAATGGATGTCTCAGCTCTCGCGATCACAGATGATGTGCCCTGATGGGCAGCAAGAAGGGCCCTGAGACAATCTTGTCTTAGTGGTGATGGGATGACAATTCTGTCTTTGTACATGACTACCCCATCGACAGTCTACAGATTATCATGGAACTGGTGGTACTCTCTTGTTGGTGTTGGAAGTTCGTGGTGGTGATAAGGCATGCCATCTTATGGAGCACATTAGTAGCATCATGTTTTCTTTACTGCTTGTGACTGTGTGGACTCGATCCCAGACTATGGATTGCAGGGGTGGAGGGAGCAAATTGCGTGGTCTCGTAGATTATTTTCGAGACTAGTCTGGGTGTCCTCTGTGATTTGTACTCCTGCTATGAGATGGTTAGGTATGCTGAGTGGAGGTTGGGTGGGTGAGTTGCTGATGTTGTTAATGTCATCCTGTAGATGCATTTTTGTAGGAAGCTGGTTGCCAGTGAGTAGAATGGCGAGAAATGGTGTCGTATGCCCTATTCTTCGCACCTGGGATGTGTACCATTTTTAATTGGTATCGTAGTGTCTTTTCTTTTAGATTGCAGAGGCATGAGTTGCTGATGTGTTCCAATGAGCGATTCCCAAATAGTCTGAGGAGTGGTTTGCGGTCCACAGCTATGATGAGATTTTTAGAGCCGAGGACTAAATATCTGGCCTTGTCTAGGGCATCTGGGGCTACACCTTCAACTGAAGCATATCTTGACTCTGCCATGTGTGCGAAGCGACTGCCTACAAGGGTAATCTTCCAGCCTGATTTGCAGCAGAAGAGGTCATTGTCTGGGCATGAGCAATGTTTCTGGAATAACCAAAAACCGATGCCTTTCTTGGCCAAGCATGTAGGTTTAGTTTTGTCATAAATTTGCACACCATGGGATATTTCTTTAATAATCATCGACTTCAATTCCTTGAAAAGTGTATTGAGATTGGTGCTAGGGGTAGGGCTAGGGCTGGAAGGGTGTGCTTGGTTTGAGGAGTTGGCAGAAAGGTAGCATTTTCTCTGTCATGCTGAATGTGTAGGCCACTTGATTGACAAGGCCGAACCAAGATCTGACGTCGGTGATGTTCTTTGGAGTGGGAAAGTCAGAGATGGCATGCATATATTTTTGGCATGGTCGTAGGGTATTTGCTGTGATCTCAAAGCCAGCAAATTCCACCTCATCCAGACCGAATCTGAACTTGCTTGGATTTAATGTGGTGCCGTTTCCCCCACAGATATCAAGCATGCCGCAGCCTGATGCAAACATTCTTCAAAGACGTCTGCCCAAGTAGGGCGTCATCGATGCACTTGGTTTTGTTGTGAATGTGCGCTATGATCTCGTCATATCTTCTATAATAGCCATCTCCGGAGGCGATGTAACCTTGTGGGGCTGTACAGTAACGACACCTTCCCCAAGGTGTAATAAATGTGGCAAAATGATGGTCCTGTTGATGTAATGGCACACTATGGTAGCCATTCCATGCACCAAACAGTCTTCTTTTTGTTGTGAGGTACTGATCTGGCCTGATGAAATGGTGACTGTGTGTGATGTGTCTATCTTGCCGCATGAGCATTGAGTGCCTGAAAATCCATCATTCTGCAGGTTTGCCGGTATTTTTGACCATTCTATGGCACCAGGTCACAGGTTCACCAATAGGTACTGGATCGATTACACCTAGCCTCATGTCTCTGTCCAGCCCTGCTTTCACGTCTTCCTGCCAATGAAGGGGGACTGGTATGGGGGAGTGATGGACCACAGGTGTCGCATTTGGGTCAATCATGAGCCTCATTGGGGCACCCTCCATCATTGGGGGTGGTTGGTGTTCACAAGTGTTGAACGTACTGGACTTGTAGTGATCAAGCAGGTATTGCTCCAGTTGAATACGATTTGCTTCGGTGGCTTGACATGGTGGTTCTTTTGATAATGGTGGTGGTAGTGTACGCTTCGGACAATGGCAGCCTGATGTAAGGCTGCTGTCGCTATGTACCAGGGTGTTCCATTTGGATGCAGGTACTGTCTCGACGATAGTCGGGAATTTGGATGATACCACCCCTAGATCAATGCATGCCTCCATGCTCAAGAAGAGTTTGTTCGTACAGTCTGTGACATAAATGATCTGCAGGTTTCCCTCTCGTTGCCTGATGCATCTTTGCCAGAAAGTCGCAATATTGTGGCAACTAGCACTTTAATGTCATGATTGTCGGGGGCATGCATTCTCATCTCCAATGGAATGAGGTCATCTTTGGTCAGTGCCAACTGTTTGATGACTCCGATGCCTGCCAGTCAACTTTGGCAACCTGTATCAGCCCTGGTACTGATGAAGGTAACCTTCTGAGTAATACGTAGTGTGAATCCAAAGTGTTTGTAGTCTTCCAGTGACACCGTTCATGACACCCTCACGAATGGTTGAGGCTTGGATGAGCATCTTATCCATCTTCTGGATGGACCACTGTGTACAGATGGTGGTCTAAGGTGATGTGTTTTTTCCCTGAAAGGGTAGTAATCCCACATAGGGCATCGGATACTGCGTCTCCATGTCCTTCTGATTTCTGCGATCTGTTTTGTGGTGCTGAGTTCTGCTTCTGCACACACTCTCAAAGTGGTGGTCACGACCACAGTGTTTGTAAATCATGTCATAAGCTGGAGATTCTTTCTTGCGTATTCGAGTCGGAGCACTTTTCCCATGCCCTTTTCTCCCACAGTATGAGCATATTTCCTGGTCTCTTAAATGTGTCAAATGACTCTGATGACGTCCTTTCAATGTGTTTTTCCCTTATTGCTTGTACGCACTTCCTGCCAGCACATCTGCACTATGGGGGATCAGGAGTTGAGTGGCTGAGCACTTGCCAGCTTCTTTGACCTCCACGAATTGAAGCATTAGTTCCAATGTCATGTTCTGGTTTACGTCACCTAATCGGTCCATTTGTATCTCAGAGTCATCCAATCCATGACATAGTAAAAATGACTTCAGTATAGCTCACCCCTGCCTCACAGTTCTTGCATTGAACTGTAAATTTGCACACTCCCACCTGGCCACAGAGTCGAGCCCCATATGCACGGACTGGTTCATCTTGATCCTGTCACATGCTGTGAAGGGTTACTCGAGCAACCATAGTGTTTTCTTCTCTCATTGCCTTCTCTCATTGCCAAGTTCTTAATTGCAGCAAGGAGTTTGTCCTCGGTTTTTCCCATAAGTGTGCCACCAGCATTGTGTGTGGGATCTTTGCATAATTGCTCATCGCAACATTCCAGCAGCTGGATCACTTTGTCAGCACCAGTCAGTTTGTTGCTTTTAGTCACCCCATCGAGATTTAAAATATTGCCAGTCCTCGACCGGCGAGATGCTTGGATGCTTGATTCTCTACCCTGGCGGTAGTTGCGCTTGAGCTGGCCGGACTGTGAGTGAACCATGGGTCGCGATGAGGGTTGCTGCGACTATAGGGTCCACATATCTGGTGTTTCATATAGGCAGTCAGCTATCGGGCACCCTACAATAGGCATCTCTTAGCACATGGTGGTGTTCCTTAAATGGAATGCTTCTTCCGGCTGCTTATGGCCTGCTGTCTTTGCTAACGACGATTCTTGCAGGCTAGTTTTTCTTGTTCAGAGTTAGACTCAGCATAGAAGATAAGGGCAGCCCCTATTTACTCATATGCGAAACTCAGTTAATAATTGATGCACATAATTATAACATTAATGTTGGCTAACTGGTGCATGTGGTAAGGGTCATCAAGTATATAATTATTATAAATGTCCTCTAACTACCTGTCTCATCTCTATCAGCTTCTTTTCAAGCTGGTCTAACCATTCTACTACGGTCTTCTGGTCCATCTCCCCACTCAGCCAACCACATCCAGTGGTCCTCTTATTGGCCTGCTCTACCTCAAATGGAGAGAACCCGGTATTTGCATGGGGAGTGCTTCTATAAGGGAATAGGAAGTACTCTAATATGTTATCCATTTTCTCTTAAGCTCGCTGCATTTCCTCAGCATGTTCTTTTAATGACCCATGCCAGCGTTCGAGGCAGCCATCTGTTTGTGGGTGGTATGAAGACATCCTCAGCTGTTTGATATCAAGGAGTCGGCACAGCTGTTTGGTGAGGCGCCCCATGAAGACAGAACCTTTGTCTACAAATATTTCCTCTGGCAATCTTTTCCTGGAGAAGATCTCCATCATAGCCTCTTCGACCATCTCCGTATCTACCCTGCATAATGCGGCTGCCTCAGATGCAAGGCACATACATGTAAGTATATATCTGTTGCCAGACTTGGCCTTGGGCAAGGGACCTACAAGGTCAAAAGCCATTCTCACAAAGGGGGTAGATATAACATGGAGGGGACAAAGAGGAGCTATGTGAGAAGTTTCTTTTGGCATTCTGGACATGATCTAAACCAGGCTTTGGTGTCTTTAGAAATACCGGGCCAGGTAAACAGTCTGGCCAAGGCTGCTACTGTCCTTTTATAAGAAAAATGACCACCTAGTTTGTTGGAGTGTGCCATCTTAAGGATACCTTTCCTCTTCTCTACCAGTACGAGCACCCTCTCACTCATGGTGTTGTCTTCCCTTTCCATTCTGTGCACCAGAACTTTCTTCTTCCCAAATATATCCCTCCTACCCTTCCTCAGCCAATTGCCAGATTTTGGCTAGGGTTGGGTCCTCTTCTTGCTGACTACTCAGCCTAAGCTTGTCTGAAGCTTCTTCTGGAATAGGGATATCTATAGGCTAATCATCCTGTGTTGCTTGTATTTCAACCTCCCCAACTTTCTCATCCCCAAACATTTCATCACTAAATTGAAAGGGCATGGCACCTGACTCTGCACTGAGCTCTATGTTGGCCCATTCCTCTTCTGCCTGGCATGCAGCACGATCCCTTGTGATTAAAGTTAACTCATGCATTTATTGTTGGCCGCCTTCAGCTCCTCTTCAGTGTGCATTTGTTGAATTTCTAGCTCTAACCGATACAGCCTGAGCCCTTGTGATTAAAGTTATGAGTCTACAAATAGTAGCACTCTTTAAGTTTCTGTCATCCAAGCTTCTTTCCCCTCTCCTCCCCTCCCCCCTCAGGGGTTCATAGGTCTAGATGGTCGACTAGGCCCTCAAGGAGCTAAAGGTAATAAGGTCAGTTACCTAGCTTTAACTTATGCATCCTTATGTTGGGAGAGACTCTGGTGGCAGCGAATTATCAAAGTTGGTATCTCTTGTGGATGGAGACTCTAACACGTCATCCCTCCTGGACTTACAATGAAAATTGAGATGGTGGGAACAGCGTTTCCCATCAGCAGACCACATTACAGACTGGATATCATGAAAGCAAGGTTAATGGATGACGCAGTGAAGGAACTCCGGGAATTTACCTGCTATCCTTGTTACGAAAAAGGATGGAAGGAAATGCGTTGACTACAGATATCTCAACAGTATTAGTGTCGGATCCGTTCCCCTTGCCACTCATGCTGGACAAGCTGGAGAAGGCCACATTTATCTCAACGCTGGATCTTGAGAACCATCAGGTACCTATGCATGAGGAATCTATTGACAAAACGGCATTTATCACACCATGGGGTAAATATGAATACCTACGTATCGAATTTCAAAGACTCATGAACACCATCCCTGCAGACATGGCTGATTTTGCCTCTGCGTACATTGATGACATCCGTCATTTACAATCGCACTTTCAAGGAGCATATCAAACATTTGGAGATGGTTTTCCTAAGGTTGGAGTAGATGGGATTAAAACTCAAAGCAAGCAAATGTGTTTTGGCCGAGAGTCATTGCAAGACATTGTGTGGGAGAAGGAAGAATTAGACCATTACAGGCGAAAGTGAAAGGGGTGTCAGACTACCCACAACAAAAAAGAAGAACATTAGAGCATTTTTAGGTCTCTCTAATTATAATCGGAGATTTGTACCTGACAATGGCACTATTGCTATTCCTCTTAATGAAGTCATGAGAAAGTGCTCACCGGACAAGATTGAGTGGACAAAAGACAAGGTGATGGCTTTTGAGCAGCTGAAGGATGCTCTCATGTCTCATGCAAGACCCGATACTGGTAAGCCAGGATGAACAGAAGCCATTCCTGTTACAAACAGATGCCTCGGGGGTTCGGATTGGTGCAGTCTTGAGTCAGATGAAGGAGGACAGGAAGGAACGACCAGTAGCAAATTATTCAAGGAAGATGAAAGTAACGGAGACACGATACTCCATTACAGAGCAAGAGTGCTTGGCGGAGGTGGAATCTATCCGGCACTTCAAGATGTACCCGAGTGGAGAACCATACCATCATGATTGACCACAGAAGTCTCATCTACCTGTACCGGATGAGGGACGACAGTGACGCCTAACATGCTGATTGACGAGGAAATTACCCACTCTGATCTATCTAAAACCTTCCTGCCTCAGACAGCTAATAATAATAATAATCACCAATAGCCCGAGCGGCTGGCTACTACGGGTAACTCCTCCCACAATGCCTAGGTATCTCCTGGTGCTAGCTTCACTACTTGCCACCCTACCTAGACCTAGACCGGTATACCGAACTTCGGCCTGATTCCTTCCAGACCATCTCGGTTCTACCCCTTTGACACCTACCCTCACTGGTATATAGTTTGATAATATACAAATATAAATCATTTTGTCAAGGGTACCCAAAATACAATAAATGTAGTACTGTTTAGATCTCTCTCGACTGTCAGCTGATCAGTCCTTTTATATCCCTTTTCAGGTCATGTGATCCAGCTGGCCACTCAGTGGACCAAAGAACCTTCTAGATCCTTCTGTTCGGGTTGTGGTCTGTCTGTATCCGGAATCGAGTCCCTTCCAAATACACCTGGAAGTGTCTAACTCCTTCAATTATTGCTAGGCCTTCCCGCCGTTCCATGGCGGAATATCTCGTTTCATGTGGTAACAATTTTCTGGAACCATATGCCAGCGGATGCTCCTCCCCCTCATCATCCTGCTGACTCAGTACATACCCGATCCCTGTGTGGAGGCATCGGTTTGTAAAACAAACTTCCTCCTCCAGTTGGGTGCATGACCGGGTAATTAGTCAAGCAGTTCTTCAGTTCTATGAATGCATCCTCCATTTCCTGACTCCATCGATAGTGTTTGGCTGATGGCTATGGTAGCAATAAACTTCCTGTAATAGCCACAGATACCGAGGAAGGCTCACACATCCTTCTTGGTCTTGGGTCGAAGGAAGGCGGTAATGGCTGATATTTTGGTCTCCAGAGGCTTCACTTTTCCCTACCTTACCTGGTGTCCCAGGTAGGTACACAAATTACACACTAACTTGCACTTGCTATTGTCAGCCCTGCCTCTCTGAGATGGGTTAACACACTTCTCTTAAATGTACCAAATGTAGTTACCATGTTGGCCTGTGTACCAGCACATCATCCAGGTAAGAGACTGTGTATGATCGAGTGTCTTGTAGGATGCAGTCCATCAGCCTCTGGAATGTCGACAGGGTGGCGACCAAACCAAAGGGCTTGGTGGTGAACTCATACTTTCCCCATGGAGTGACAAACGCTGTCTTTGGTTGGCTTGTCTTCTCCATGGCGACCTGCCAGTACCCTTTGGTGATGTCTAATGCAGAGATCCATCTGGCTGTCCCTAGTTCATCAATTAAGTCTTCAATCCAGGGAATGGGATATGGGTCGCCCTGCGTCACTAAATTATATTCCGAAAATCAATACATAGACGCTTCGATCCGTCTGGCTTGGGGACGAGCACCACTGGTGCAGCCCAGGGGCTCTGATAATTCCCTGCTCCAGCAGCTCTTTGATTTCTCTTCTGAGGTACTCATGGGACGTATGAGGCAGTCGGTACAGGGTCAGGCGGATGGGAGACGTGTCTCCTGTATCAATCACGTGCTCCACCGCATCCGTCCAGCCAGCTACATCACTGAAGACATCTTTGAAGTCTTCTCGGAGTTGTGTCAACTCGTTCCTTTGTTGCGTGGTGAGTGGGTTGTCGGCTTCCTCCCTTTGGGTGGATCTTGGTTTGGTAGGACACTCCTCAGCCATCAGTATGGCTGGTATGGGTGAATTCCATTCTTTCAATCCATTCACGTGATATGTCCGGATCCTCTTTGGTCCACACCCTAAATCAACTCAAAAAGTTACATCTGTTACTTTTTCCACTATGGGCACGGGTCCCTGCCACTCACTCTCCAATTTATTCGACTTTCGGGGGCAGAATACTAACACGGAGTCCCCGACTTCAAACTTTCTCTCCCGGGCTCCTCAATCGTGATATTCCTTATATTTCCCTTTCTTTCTTTCCTCATTCATTCGGGCCACCTCCCTCACGGTTTCCAATTTCTCCCCCAATTCTCTCACATACTCCACCACCTCTACCTCCTTCTCAGTTCGCTTCCCTCTCCAATATTTGGCTAACTCGATTAATGGGGTCTTCATGGGCTTCCCATACAGTAATTCATAGGGTTAATATTCCATTGTGGAATGGTAAGTAGTCATCCCACTCCTTATTTCCCTGAACTTTTTATGTCTTCTTCCTCAATAGGCTCTTTAGGGTGGCATTGAACCTTTCCACCATACCATCTGTTTAGGGGTGGTATGGGGAAATCCTATCTGCCTAATTCCCGATCGCAAAACTCTCTCATGGCCCTTGAAATAAAGTTAGTTCCATTGCCCATCAGGACCTCATCAGAGCTTCCTAATCTGGCTGACATATCCAACATACACCTAATAACAGTCTCAGAGGTGGTATTTTTGATGGCATAAGCTTCAGGCCATTTAGTGGCATAATCTATAATCACGAGAATCTATTTATTGCCCCACCTAGTGCTAGTTAGGGCAAAAAAATGTCCATCGCTACTCGGATAAAGGGTGTACGAATTACTGGGAGGGAATGGAGGGAATGGAGGGGGGCACACTGTGCTATTACAGGTTTCGCCTTCTGACATAGGGGACAAGATATACACAACTGCCTTATGTCTGCTGCTATTTCTGGCAAATCCATCGCCAGTGTCCGCATATGGGCCTCCAGTCAATGTGGTTGGGGGAGGGTCACTTCCATCAGCAGTGTCTCCTCTGATATCATGGGCGAGGAAGCCAACCACTGATGGAAGCTTTGCCTGTATCTAGCGAGCCAGCAATCTGGATTGGAGACTGAGAAGGGTGTTTTAAATGTGCGTCTCCAGTACATTTCTGACGTTATCCTGTACTCCCTCAGGAGCTCAGCCTTGACAAGGTCATAGTCTCCCTGGTGATCGGCTGGCATGGCTGACACTGCTGTCAAGCCTGTCACAGACAACGAGCTCCAGAGGATGATGACCCACTGGTTCCTAGGCCATCAGCCAACACCTACCGTGGCCTCGAAGGCATCAAAGAATGCTCCCATGTCATCTGTTCCTTCGGTAAACTTGGAAATGGACAGCTTCAGCATAGGGGCAAGTGGGGTGGCCACAGGAGGCAATGGATGCATTTTAGCCATCTTGGAGGAGCCTCTCCTGTCACTCTTGGGCTTCTTCTTGCCTCTCCTGCCTTGCGTCTTGCTCTCTCCTAGCTTCCTCTCATATCCGTTCATCGAGAGCTTCCCTCTCGGCCTTCTGACATTCCAGCTGTTCCTCCCTTTCTTCTCTCTTCTGCTCCTCTTGTTCAGCCCCCCTCTGATCGATGAGGAGATCCATTGGCTGAGGAAGCGATCCATGGGGTCGATGAGGGTAGCAGTCTCTGGTTTATTGCCGTGTCTGCCTCAGGGCTCCTCGTAGACCTTCGGTCTCTCTCCTCAGACATGAGGTTGGGATGGGAAAAGAATATTCCCGAGCAACAACAACTCTTTTCAATTAAGCCTTAATCACAAAACCTCTTCCTAGCTCTTCTCCTGCCTACTGAAGGGTGGGTTTGCAAGTCTCAGGGCCGTGCCCAGACTGTCTCCTTCCAGCTAGCTATAACAACTCCTCTGCTCTAGCTACTGGCTGGTCCGGGATCTCCTCTCTCTAGAAGATCCCACCACTGCCACCACTGTCGGGGAAATTACCCACTCTGATATGTCTAAGACCTTACTGCCTCAGACAGCTAATAATAATACTAATCACCAGTAGCCCGAGCGGCGGGCTACTATGGGCAACTCCTCCCACGACACCTAGGGATCTCCTGGTGCTAGCCCTACTACTGGCCACTCTACCTAGTCCTAGATCGGTATACCGAACTTCGGCCTGATTCCTTCCAGACCCCATCTCGGTTCTACCCCTTTGACACCCTACCCTCACTGGTAGTTTGATTATATACTATCATTGATACAGAGCATTACACCATCATACAATAAATGTAGTATAGTTTAGATCTCTCTCAACTGTTAGCTGATCAGTCCTTTTACAAGTCATGTGATCCAGCTGACCATTCAGTGGACCAAAGAACCTTCTAGATCCTTCTGTTCCGTAATCTTGAGTTCCCAGTGCTTCTCTTGTAATAATCCATTATGTACCATTATAGGTTGTGGTTGTGGTTGTGGTTCTATTAGTGGTGGGTGGAGTCTTAAGTCTGGGAATGGCACTGGGTTGTCATTCCCTGACACTGGTCTTGTGGCATTCACATTTCTACCGCACACGATCATCACCTGCAAACATTTGAACACTTATTAATACTTACGAATATATATGTATGTCGACCTTTTACCTGTTAAGAGAGTTTCTGATTAAGTAGTTGAAAAGACTCCTACAGTGGTGACCACTGACGAGCTTGAACCGTCATTTTGAGCACGAACACGCCATGGCTGAGGTCAACGCCATCGCCCTTAAGCTGCCGAGCTTCTGGACCGCGGACCCTGAAATGTGGTTCGCCCATGTCCAAGGGCAGTTCAACTCGAGGGCCCCACCCATCACCCTGGACGCCACCAAGTACGGCTACCTGGTGTCGGCACTCGACCAGCAAGTCATCCACTGGCTGCGCAGGAAGATCCTCGACGCGCCGGGCGAGGGCAAGTATGACCACCTGAAGGCCGCCTTGCTCAAGGCCTATGGCCTCACAGAGGAGCAGAAGGCCTTCAAACTGGCTGGCATCACCTCCCTTGCCATGGGCATGAAGCCCACCGCCCTCCTCGACGAGATGGAGGGGCTGGCAGAGGATTCGTCATCAAAGGCTTTTGCGCTACACTTCCGCAGGGCCATGCCACCGGAAGTGACAAAGAGTTTGGCCGGCCGGGATTTCCCGTCCATATCTGACCTCGCCACCGCCGCTGACCGGGTCATTGAGGACCTTGCCCTCCTCCAGCCAACGGATGGAGCCATCATGGCTGCAGTGGACACAAAGGGCCGCAGATCCACACGTACTTCTCGCCCTGTCACCGACGACAGCACGGATAAGCCCTACTGCTTCTACCACACCAAGTTCCGGCAGCAGGCCAGGAACTGCCGGGGCACCTGCCAGTGGGCCCACGACCACTCGGGAAACGCCGATGCCGGCCGCCAGTAGAGCGGGCGGTCGGCATACACCAAAGCTCACCTCAGACCCTCTTGCTTCGGGGCTCCGTCTACGCCCTAGCCGACGCTAACCAACATGCTGTTCCTCTCCTCTTTGTGAGCGACCGCAGCTCTGGCCGCAAATTCCTCGTCGATGGTGGGTCCATGACCAGCGCTTTCCCAGCCACCCGCCAGGATCGGGACCAACCCCGCTCCGCACCACTGGTTGCGGCAAATGGGTCCACGATCGCCACATATGGCGACCGGGAGATCCCGCTGGACCTCGGGTTCCAGCGAGCCACGTGGCGGTTCACGATCGCGGATGTGCTTCACCCCATCCTTGGCCTGGACTTCCTCTCGGCCCATGGGCTCTGCATCGACTTTGCGGCCCGCAGACTGTTCAACCGCTCCACCATGAAGGGTACGTGCATCATGCCGGATGTCCACACGTCCTTCGGCTCCAATGCCATGATGCCAGTCGATGACTGCTGGCGGGCCATCCTCGTGGACTACCCCTCGTTGGTGGAGCCGACTTTCCGCTCTCTGACAGTGCCACACGGGTTGCGGCACCACATCCCCATGACCGGGTCTCCGGTCCACGCACAGGCGCGGCGCCTCCCCCCTGATAAGCTCGCTGCTGCCAAGAAGGAATTTGCAGCTATGGAGGCGGCTGGGATCATAAGGAGGTCTTCCAGCCCATGGTCTTCCCCCCTGCACATGGTCAGGAAGAGCGACGGATCTTGGCGTCCATGCGGCAACTTCCGCCGCCTCAACGCCACCACCACCCCCGACCGCTACCCTGTTCCAAACATCAAGGACTTCAATGGACACCTGGGGGGCTGCACCATCTTCTCCAAGATTGACTTGGTAAAGGGTTACCACCAAATCCAGGTGGAAGAACAGGACATCAGGAAGACAGCCATCACCACGCCTTTCGGCCTGTGGGAGTTCCTACGGATGCCATTTGGCTTATCGAACGCCGGCCAGTTGTTCCAGCGGCTCATGGACAACATCCTCCAAAGATTCCCCTTCGCCTACGTCTACCTGGATGACATTCTGGTGGCCAGCCGGACGGAACAGGAGCACCAGCAGCACCTGCGGCAGGTGTTCCGGATCCTGGCAGAAAACGGCCTCATCCTCAACATCGACAAGTGCGTGTTTGGACAACGGTCGCTGGACTTCCTGGGGCACCGGATAACAGCTCAAGGCATCATCCCCCCCCAGGACCGAGTGGAGGCCATTCGCCGTTTTCCACGTCCACACACGGCCAGGCAGCTGCAGGAGTTCCTTGGCGCGGTGAACTTTTACCACCGGTTTCTCCCACATGCAGCTGCCATCCTTCGCCCTCTCCATGAAGTCCTCCAAGGCAACCCACGCCTTCTCCCGTGGACAGCAGTGGAGCAGTCCGCATTCGAAGCAGCCAAGACGGCATTAGCAGATGCCACGATGCTCGTCCACCCTCGCACCTCTGCTCCTACATCTGTGACCACGGATGCCTCCGAAGTGGCTGTCGGGGCCAGCCTGGATCAGTTCATTGATGGCCAGTGGCAGCCCATCGCCTTCTTCTCGAGGAAGCTGAAGCCGCCCGAACGACGCTACTCAGCATTCGACCGCGAGCTGCTCGCTATCTACCTGGCCATCCGCCATTTCCGATTCTTCCTCGAGGGACATCCGTTCCGGGTGTTCACGGACCACAAGCCGCTGACCACAGCTTTGGCCTCGAACGTCGACCACTCCCCTCGACAGGACCGCCACCTCTCGTACATCGCTGAGTTCACGACCGAGCTACACCACCTCCCTGGCAGGGACAACGTAGTGGCCGATGCCCTGTCGCGCTCTTACGAGGCCGACATCAACTCCATCATCCCACAGGCGATCGACTTTGCTGACATGGCGCTGGCTCAACGGACGGACAATGACATCCTCACTTTCAGGACCAAGCGTGACACCGGCCTGATCCTCCAGGACATCATGATTAGCGGCTCCCGACTCCACTGCGACACCAGTCAGGGCCGTTCCCGACCACTGGTTCCAGCTGCCTGGCGCCGTCCAGTTTTCGATGCCCTCCATGGGCTCTCTCATCCTGGTGGTGCTGCTACCCGACAGCTCGTCGCAGCGTGCTTCGTCTGGCCGCTGATGAACCGGGACATCAAGAAATGGGTCAAGTCCTGCACAGCCTGCCAAGCCTCCAAGATCAGCACGCACGTGTCCGCACCGCTCCAGGTATTTGACACACCCGACCGCCGCTTCGACCATGTCCACGTCGATGTGGTTGGACCGCTGCCGCCAGCCCAGGGCTGTTCTTACCTCTTCACCATGGTGGACCGTTTCACCCGGTGGCCAGAGGCGGTCCCGATGTGCGACTCCGTCATGCCCACCTGCGCCCGTGCTCTCTTCCGGGGTTGGATCGCCCGCTACGGTGTCCCCACGCGGATCACGTCTGACCGCGGTCCGCAGTTCACGTCCGAGCTGTGGGCCGAGCTGCACAAGCTCCTCGGCACCAAGGACTCGCATACCACATCGTACCATCCCCAGGCCAACGGCATGGTCGAGCGGTTCCACCGGCAACTGAAGGCCTCCCTCATGGCACGCTTGGGCGACAACCCGAACTGGATGGACGAGCTCCACGTCGTCCTCCTCGGGGCCCGGACTGCCCTAAAGGCGGACATCGGCTGCTCGTCCGCAGAACTGGTCTACGGCACCACCCTCCGCCTTCCAGGGGAGTTCTTCGACCCTCCGGTGGCCGACGATGGCCGCCCCCGGGAGTTTCTCCCTCAACTACGGGAGGCCATTGCACAGTTGCGAGCAGTCCCCGGATCCCGACACGTCCAACACTCATCTCACGTCCCAGCTTCCTTGGCTGACTCTACGCACGTGTGGATTCGCAGGGATGGCCACCGCCGCCCGCTGCAACGACCCTATGATGGGCCCTTCGCCGTCATTTCTCGGGATCCGAAGTTCTTCACGGTTGCCCTGGGCACCAGGGTCGACAACGTCTCCATCGACCGTCTCAAGCCGGCCTTTCAGGAGGACCTGGGTGTGTTCATGGCGCCGTCCCCATGCACCCTGGCTCAACCTCGCAGACTTCGCCCTGATGCACCTGCTTTCGTGCCGCAGGCACCGCCGCCGCCTGCTCTCATGCCCTACCCACAAGTTACTACCCGAAGCGGCCGAGAAGTCAGACGCCCCGTCCGCTTCCAGGACTGATTTCGGGGATCTCGCATGCTGGGGGGGGGAGTGATTGTGGCGTTCACATTTCTACTGCACACGATCATCACCTGCAAACATTTGAACACTTATTAATACTTACGAATATATATGTATGTCGACCTTTTACCTGTTAAGAGAGTTTCTGATTAAGTAGTTGAAAAGACTCCTACAGTCTCTCTCTCTCTCTCTACAGCCGTACCTGTTCAACATTGTACACCATCCAGGTGTGAAACACAAGAATGGTGACAGTCTCTCCAGGCAATCCTACAGAAGGACAGAGATGATAAGCGGAGGGCGCTAAGGAAAAGATGGAGGGATGTCGCGGGGCGACCTAATGGAAAAGGAAGAATGATCCTGCAAAGAAAAGAAAACAAGGAGGCTTGAACTGTTAACGAGTGATGAGAGACCCAATGGGATGTGTAAATTAATGTAGTGGTTAATGACAGTTGTGATTGGTCGTGGTTAATGGTGGTACATCTGTGTTGTGACCATATATGGTAAGATCCAGACTGGGCTGCCACAGGCTGGGTCAATCCATCAGTCAGTCCTTGTGCTGGAATTGTGGAAGTATGTGATTGTAATAATAAATATTATGAGCTTGTATTGAGGAGCATATTGGTAGTGAGTGCACTACTTGGTGGCAGCGTATTGAGTACCGCTTGCGTGAGACAGTTCTGAGGGCATTTGAGAGGAGTGCCCCTGGACAAGCATGATAATATGATAATGTAGATATAAAAATATTAAAAAATATTGAAGTTAGGTGTGAATTATCGTTTGAAGGAAGAGAGTGAGGAAGAGGATCTAATGGAGGTTGGTAGTGAGTTCCAGAGAGCTGCTGTGGCAGAGGGAACGAAGGAAGACTGCATGGTTGCAGTGCGGGAGAATGGGATTACGATGTTTGATGGATGGTATTGGCGAGAAGACATGACTGAAGTAGGAGCTACTTGGATGGAGTCTGGAGGAAAGTGGATATAATTTTTTTTGTTTTGAATATTAGGAGCTTGGCCTGAGCACGTCTATTTGATAGTTTAGGAAGTTAAGGGTGAAGAGGAGGGATGCATAGTCAGAAGTCCATTGGTGAGTACAGAGTCTGAGTGCAAATTGCTGAGCATGTTTTAGGGATTTGGAAGAGGGAGAAGGTGACCACATAGAGGAACAGTAGCTTAGATGAGGGAGAACTAATGTAGTGTAAAGTTTAATTAGTGTATGAGAGGATAAGAGGTTGTGATAAATTAACCCTATTGTTTTCCTTGATTTAGTGTGTACTTTGCTAATTTGCAGGTTCCGGGAGAGTTTAGTGGTGAAAGTAACTCCTAATTATTATGTAAATGAAGTGACGAGATCAAGGAGAGTGCCATTGAGGACTATATAATACAGTGGGGATGAGGATGCAAGGAGTTTATGAGAGATCATCGTGTACTTGCTTTAGTTAGGGTTAATTATTAGGAGATGGGAAGATAGCCATGATGATTATTATAATGTCAATGTCTGATTGCACTGAATCTAAGGAAGAGGTTGAAGAGGGGTGAGGAGGATGTTGTCTGCATAGAGAGTAAGTGTAGAAGATGTCAAGAGTGGGAGCTTTGCAATGTCGTTAACGTAAAGAACAAAGAGAAGAGGACCAAGAATAGATCCTTGAGGTACTCCAGAGGATGCATGACATGAAGAAGAGAGAGCACCAGAGATAGCGATACTGTGACTGGGCCGTAAGATAGGAAGTGAGCCAACAGAGGAGGTGAGAAGGAATATTAAGTAAGAACAGAGTGTTTAGGAGTGGTCTATGCAGCATAGAGTTAAAAGCTTTCTTGACGTCTAGAAAGACTGCACAGACAGACAGTGGCATCTAGGGAAGTAAACCAGAATTGAGTTACGTTAAGTATTGCTATTTCAGTAGCAAGTGAGGCAAGTAAATGATCTAGATGGTCGGGTAATGAAGGTTGGCGATAAAATGTGGTCAAAAATGAAGGATAAATTTGGAAGCTTAATTGAGATAAGTAGAAGTTCGAGGGTAGAGATGGATAAGAGAGAGATGATGGAGGCAAGAAGACTTGACTTGACATAGACTATGATACCTCCACCATGTCTATTCTGATCTAGTCTAAAAGAGCAGTAGCAATTTCAGAGTCAGAGACATCTGGGGAGAGCCATGTCTCAACTATAGCAATTATGTGGGGTTTATAGAGGTATGGCAATGTCATCAAATTTGGGAAGAAGATTGTGTGCGTTAAAATAGAATCCCTTTAGGTCTTTTGTGGTTGATTTGGATACTGCTGGTAACCGGGAGAGGACAGGAGGTGTGGCACTAGGAGAGATGAAAGTAGACCCAGAAGAGGTAAGGTTACGTGAGGATGAGCAACGAGGTGCGGAGGGCTGATGGGAGGGAGGTGGTTGGGGTGGTGGAGAAGAGAGTGGGAGGTATTTTGTGCAGGGCTTGGTCCAGAGACTTTGAGGGAAGTAGCCTTGGTTGAAGTCTAGAGGTGGCTGATATTGGCTTCTTATGCCAGGGACCTGAAGGGGAAGCCCTGGAGTTGCCTGGGGATAAATGGGAGTAGGTAGCAGAGTTGGGTTGAAAGGAGGAGGCCTGTACATCGAGGTGATGTGAGTAGGTATATAGCAGAGGGGACTTGCATGAATGGCGGCCAGTTTGGCAAGCAAGGTTTGGCAGCTTTCGGGATGGGCAGCGGCAGGATTAAAAAGTATCTGATGCAGTGTCGGTTCAATGAGTGGAACAAGTGGAACGGTTGACTTAGGGGACTTGTTCCCCATCATTACAAGCATTTGTTTTCGCAATTATTTTCAACCACTTAACCCGTATTGATTTTAGTATAGGGTTGGATTGGCACGGTTCAGAACACGGATAGTATCTACGTACACCAATTGTATAGGAATGTTGCATTTGGTATTGAAATTTGGTACAAATACCGATACAATGCAACCTCACTAATCTGAACAGGGCTAATCTAACCTTCTAACTTAATCTATATCCACTGAGCAGGCTCAATAAGCTACGTCACTCTCCAAAGTTAATACATGTAGACTGGTGGTGGCAATAATGGGGGAAGGACTTCCTGAGTAGTGTAATTAGGAGCCAATTGATATTTGACCTACAAAAACAGAGCAGACATTTTTATGAGATTTTGTTAACTACGGGCATTCAAAATTATGTATTAGATATTTGGCCTACAAGTACAGAGCAAGCATTTTTATGAGATTTTGTTAACATCTGCATACAAAATTATGATACTAGATATTTGACCTACAAATACAGAGCAGGCGCATACAAATTATGATAAATGTGATAAGAGTGGATGCACTTTCATCACAGAGGTTCACGAAAAATGAATTCTTAGCATAGGGCTTGGGCTTGAGTTGTTGACTAGGTTAGTTCTGTTGCTAGGGTTAGGGCTAGCTCTAATCTTGCCTATATCCTAGCCCTTATGCTGACAATGCACATTTCATGATTGTATAGCATTATTGTACCCTAGTAGGTTCAGGGGAGGAGCCTAGGGAAAGACACCATGGGGTTTTGTGGTTTGAGGTTTTCTATCTATCTCTAAACCCATATGCAACTGAAGTTAAAATTGGGGGGTGGGGTGTCGGGGGTGTTCTCTTGCCAACTCTCTTATGGAGTTGGAGCCTCCCCCATGACAGACCTATAATGTGGTGAACTGGGAAATTGTGTCATCTTTACCAAAGCATAGCATTTCCTGTATTATTATATCACTGATTACTGCAGGAGGATTTTCAATGTCAATGATTTGCCAATGAGTTAGTGATGGACCTCCTTTGTCTTAGCTAATGTCAGCTAAACCAAGCTTGTGTTAATCAACAATACCACACCAGTCATTGGATTGACCAGGAATAGGTGTATGAACTCCATCTGGTTTCATGCAATCGTGCTGTATTAGGAGCAAGACTAAGCCTTCCTCTAAGCTCAGTGTCAGAGCTTACAAGAGCTTGCAAAAAGCATAGAGGAGGCTTGCACACAGAGCATAGAGGAGGTTTGCACACAAAGCATAGAGGAGGCTTGCACACAAAGCATAGAGGAGGATTGCACACAGAGCATAGAGGAGGCTTGCACACAGAGCATAGAGGAGGCTTGCACACAGAGCATAGAAGAGGCTTGCACACAGAACTTAGAGAGGGCTTGGACACAGAGCATAGAGGAAGCTTGGGCACAGAGCATCAGGAGGCTTGCACACAGAGCATACAGGAGGCTTGCACACACAGCATAGAGGAGGCTTGAACACAGAGTGTACAGGAGGCTTGCACACAGAACTTAGAGAGGGCTTGGACACGGGCATAGAGAAAGCTTGGGCACAGAGCATCAGGAGGCTTGCACACAGAGCATAGAGGAGGCTTGCACACAGAGCATAGAGGAGGCTTGCACACAGAGCATAGAGGAGGCTTGCACACAGAGTGTACAGGAGGCTTGCACACAGAACTTAGAGAGGGCTTGGACACGGGTATAGAGAAAGCTCGGGCACAGAGCATCAGGAGGCTTGCACACAGAGCATAGAGGAGGCTTGCACACAGAGCATAGAGGAGGCTTGCACACAGAGCATAGAGGAGGCTTGCACACAGAGCATAGAGGAGGCTTGCATAGAGGAGGCTTGGGCACAGAGCATCAGGAGGCTTGCACACAGAGCATACAGGAGGCTTGCATAGAGGAGGCTTGCACACAGAGCATAGAGGAGGCTTGCACACAGAGCATAGAGGAGGTTTGCACACAGAGCATAGAGGAGGCTTGCACACAGAGTGTACAGGAGGCTTGCACACAGAACTTAGAGAGGGCTTGGACACGGGCATAGAGAAAGCTTGGGCACAGAGCATCAGGAGGCTTGCACACAGAGCATAGAGGAGGCTTGCACACAGAGCATAGAGGAGGCTTGCACACAGAGCATAGAGGAGGCTTGCACACAGAGCATAGAGGAGGCTTGCATATAGGAGGCTTGGGCACAGAGCATCAGGAGGCTTGCACACAGAGCATACAGGAGGCTTGCATAGAGGAGGCTTGCACACAGAGCATAGAGGAGGCTTGCACACAGAGCATAGAGGAGGTTTGCACACAGAGCATAGAGGAGGCTTGGACACAGAGCATAGAGGAGGCTTGCACACAGAGCAGGAGGCTTGCACACAGAGCATAGAGGAGGCGCTTGCACAGAGAGCATAGAGGAGGCTTGCACACAGAGTATAGAGGAGGCTTGGACACAGAGCATAGAGGAGGCTTGCACACAGAGCATAGAGGAGGCTTGCACACAGAGCATAAAGGAGGCTTGCACATAGAGCATAGAGTAGGCTTACAGAGAACATGCAGGGGTCTCGCACACAGAAGGCTTGCACACAGAGAAATTTGTGTCATATGCAAGTTTCCAGTATGTTTTGCTGCTATATAGTGTGCTCTACATTTCTACACCAGCAGGTGTAAGAGCGATTTCTGTGGATGTCAATTGAAAGATTTGTTGTCTGCTGTATGACTGCTCAAGACATTCTCCAATGTCAATCTAAATGATCTTTGCAAGATAAAGGCCAATTCCCCTAAGGGAACACATCCAACATGAGCAGGGTGGACATTGTTGGGGGCCACTTCTTTCCTACACTGCATGCTGCCTCTGCCATGTGACTGGGGAACGCAGTCGAGTTTCAGCTCTGTGGATAATGTTGGTTACAGCTGAGAACTGATCTCCTGTGAGTGCCAAAAAAAAAGAAAAAGAAAAAAGACCTTGGAGTGAGTGAGGTATGCAAGTGCATGAAGACAGCACTGAAATTCATAGGATTCTGTTCCTGAAATCATTTATTGAAGAGTTGGCATGTGTCCAAGAATTGTACACTCTTCTCTATAATGTGCATCACAGCGTTGTAGAGATTGATCTCACCCCCAGCCTCACAACGCATTATTTCTGCCTGTTGATGGAATACCAAATAGTAGGGAATGCTGGAGGAGTTCTCTAGGCAACAGACATTTCCCTATGAATAATTTTGATCTTTTAATTTGTGCTAATTTTTACTTCTTTCTTGTTATTGCTATATTAAACTAGCAACTATGTAAAATAATCTGAATAATATGTTGTTAAATGTGCCAAATTTCCTAGCACAATGAACTTGTGTCCCATCCCATTTGTAGTTTGGACTCCTTTCAAGTCTGCACTTTTGTGCATGTTCATATCCTATAATAGTGACCCAACAGACAAAGAGTAGTTGGCCATGAGATGATAAAGTCAGTGGTTAGGATGTTGGTGGGATATAATTATTGGTGGGATTTAAACATAATTTATT
Organism: Cladorhizidae sp. MBARI D1340-BT2; assembly: GCA_028752905.1. Lineage (NCBI taxonomy): Eukaryota > Metazoa > Porifera > Demospongiae > Poecilosclerida > Cladorhizidae > Cladorhizidae sp. MBARI D1340-BT2. The sequence goes on from JAQNBH010000001.1 coordinate 16,651,857, forward strand.
GGTGGGATATAAACATACTGGTGGGATACAGATATAAACATATTGGTGGGATATAAACATATTGGTGGGATATAAACATAATTATTGGTGGGATATATATAGCTATATACACATATTGGTGGGATATAAACATATTGGTGGGATATAAACATATTGGTGGGATATAAACGGGAGGGGGTGGAAGCTGCACAACTGGTTCTCATGTGTCCTGGCTTTGGAGCTCCACGGCTTCCCATCATACTTCTAATAACTACACCATATTATCCTTGTGGAAGTATTTGGAAGGAAGATTCACGTAATAGGTCTAGTTCACAAGGAAGCTATCAAGCAGCTGCCCTAATGCATATGGTTAATTATAAGAATATGAGAAAGATAGAGATTTATGTAACGGCATTTTATATTTTGGAGTTGCCTTCCCCCCTTCAGACTGGCATAGCCACACCCTTTTGTGTCCCACAGTGTGGATATTCCAGATTACTCCCTCCTCATCCTTCTTCCTACATTTTGGACAGTTTCCAGTCAAGTTGAGTAGGAATATGGAATACAGAAGCACCTCTTTTGCTTGCAGAAGCCATGTTGCTGACCCTTCAACTCATTTTTAATTCAACTGTTTTATAAAAAATATTTTCCCTCCTTTCTTTCTTTGCAAATTGTGGAAGTGTTTTTAGTCAATAAGTAAACAGCATCAAATTTTTTCCCCATTAATATTTTTCCTATCCATGTGGCTTTTGTTAGCTAACGAAATGTGATGACAAACCGAGGCAAGTCGTGCTCAGGATATTTCATAACAATGATATCTCCACTTCGAGTGTGGTGTGTCGGGCTCTGGCCGAGCAGCAGTTCATTCAGAAGTAGCCTCCTTCCTCCGTGACAATATGATATTGGAGTTGAAGGAGTAGTTGCAAAGTATTCTCCAGGACCATAGGCCTGGCCTTGTCTTCTGGAACGGTCGTATCCATTGGCACAAATGCTGTCGATATTTTGATCAGGACTGCCATGGAAAGCTAAGCACGTTTTCCGGTCAATCTTGGGTAGCTGATCTCTGGCGGATATGAACTTCTTGTACAATGCTCCACCTGGCTTGGCGTGGTCGTTCTCTTTCAAGTCGACAACTTTGAATGAGCCACTGAACTGCTTCAGAAATTTGTTGACGTCCTTCATACTTATCAGTAGAGCTGTATATATAAAAGTTCATATGCAATTACATTTTATTTTGCTGTAATATTTTCTCCAATGCACTTACGCTGTACAGGCAGTCCTCGAGTTTTTCCTTCGGCCATGTGCCCTTTCGTACAAAAGTCACTCATTTCTTTAGTGTCCGGGTGTATGAACTTTCGCCGACTGCACTCCGGAATAATACAAGTGTCGTCATCTTTAGTCCCCGAGGATTTGGCTGAACAACAACAACAACAACAAACAAAACAATTTGGAAACATTACGTTCCTAATGGAACCTGAATCTGAACTAGAGAGGAGATATTCTGTCTGCATACCACTTGAAGCAGCAGCTTCAGCGTGTGGCAAGGAGCAGTAGTCGTAGAAAGTTGCAGTTCCATCTGTTCTCTTACGCTTCTGCTTATGACAACCTTCCAGCATGCACATAGAAGTACCCTGAGGTCTACTTATTCCAACACCTATATATATATATATAGAGAGAGAGGTTTTCTCTAATTCATATAGAAGAAATGAAAAAGGGAAACCAATCCCCCCCCCCCCCCCAATACACCAACCCCTAATCCAAGTATGAAAAATATGATTATTATTATATATATACACATGTTGTCTATTATATTATACATACAAGATAATATATATATACACAAGCTGTCTATTGTACATATATTATATATACCAGGTAATATATACATGCTGTGTATTGTGTTATACATACCAGATAATTATATACAAGCTGTCTATTGTATTATATATTATTGTATTATATATACCAGGTAATATATATATACACATGCTGTCTATTGTATTACACATACCAGAGGGCGTGGCTTCTTTCTTGTTTGCTTTGCTTGCGTGCAGCTTTCCGCAGAAATCATAAAAGGAACAACTATCAGGTTTAGCACACCTAGGCTTAGAGCACCCTGGTAATTGGCAGAGAGAAGCAGTGGCAGGAGCTGCCGCATGAAGACCAGGCTGAGTGGGAGCTGCCGCACGAAGATCAGGCTGAGTGGGAGCTGCCGCATGAAGACCAGGCTGAGCGGGAGCTGCAAGAGACATACAACTTATCTTGGTCAAAGGAAACAACATAAATTGAAGGAGTGTCAAAGGCATTTAGTTTTTGATCAATTTTAAGTTGTGGTGACAACTTTGCCCAACTCTTCTATTCTGCGTCCAGTGTCTTGCCCAAACTGTGCTCAACACATCTCTACGTTCCAACTAACAAGACAAGAGGTCCTCCATGAGAGAAGTTCAACAAATATACTCCAATGTCAACTTCCTATGTAATGCCGGTTGCTATATATCATTCAGTACAAAAATAAATCTAGCAAACAAAATAGAAAATGATATGCATGTCAGTTCATAATGGTATTCAGTCCATTCCAGTGCCAATGTCATTATAGCACATAAATTAGGCATACATTGTGAACCAGCCTTTACTCTTGCAATACATTATGCACAGCCACTGACACACACTTACATTTCAGGCAAAGTTTCTTCCCCACATCAGCATGAGTTCTGCTGCAGTAGTTCATGAAGGGCCACGTAATTGCATTGCATTTGGGAAGAAGGCAGTGTGTGATGCCCTTGATAATATTTGGCTTTGTTCCTGTAACAATTATATAGAAGATGAAAGGCAGTTGCCTAGAAAAAAAATTATCTCGAGTCCATCGAAGTTTGCGTAGAACTTTCACCTAAACAAACTTTGACAGTTGTGAATTGCTGCAGTTTGCGTCCCAAGAATGGACCAATCATTATAAGATAAAGTATGAAATGTGGGTGTGGTCCAACAATAGTTGTCACCCGAGGGCTAAGGCTGGGGGCTAACTCTAGGTAGATTACTTGGGCTAAAGATAATGCTACGTGGGCTAGTACTACCACTAGGGCTAGAGATAATAGGTGGGTTAGTGTTACAGGACTAGGGATATACTTGCTCCCTTAAACTCTTTCTCTTTCACTTTGCTGGTTGAAAAATATTATAATTATTATACATCCTTCTCTACATCCTTCTCTTGCAAATCTAAGGCTTAGAATATGTCATTCAAAAACAAACATTTCTAAGGACATCAACAAAAATAGATATTAAGTGTCCATTACTTTACCTTCTATAATCTTTCTTCGGATCAGCTCCATAGCATGTGTGTATCCACAACATTCATGTACCGTGCCATTGCAATCCACATATCTAGGCTCACCACACTCATCTATGGCACAGACAGTCGGTGAAGCATGGATGCTTCTCGAGAGTGAGATCTGTGTCTTGGTCACAGGTGGTGGCGGTGGTAGAGAAGGAAGAATGGCAATTGCTCCAGCGGGGTTGTCTCCAACTTGGCCATCACTGCCGGTGTTAATAACTCCTGTTGCTCCACCAGTGATTATTGGGGGGTGGGTTGCATGATACTCACAGTATTTGTACTCTATGCCAGTGTTGATGTCAAAATGAACGTCATCATTACAGTATTTGCATTTTATAGCCATCATTTCACCGCTGAGTCGCAGTTGGGAAAGCTTGCTCGTTAGCTGAGCTGGTCCCGCGAGGCTGTCTTCAGGTGACCCAGAAGCTTCCTGTTCTCCGTCTGATATAGTTTCATTCTTGGCCTGATGTTTTCCAGGAGCACATCGACATACTTCACAAACATGACTGCCTCCCATGCAGCGGCGATAACCATCACAGTTCAAACAGCTGGTACACACACCGCGTTTCACACCACGGCTATCTATGTCCATGACTCAACCGAACACACCAGATGACGAACTCCAGTGCGCTGCCCTGACCGCGACAAATATTTTGTACTCTAACCTCTGTGGGCTGTGCCGGGGAGACCCCCCCTTTTTCCTCCGTCATTCTTAACAATCCACCTTGTCCCTCTCTCCACTTCCCCAGCCCAGTGGTAAGATATTTTTAGTTTACAAGGACCAATCACTGAAGTGGGAATGGAATGTGACTAATATGAAAAACGTGACCTCAACATTCAAACACTTTTTTTAAAGAATTTCCAACCATTTTTGTTTTGTTTGTTGTATTATTATAATATATTTAGCTAGTAATTCATTGTTCTGGGATGGGGGGGGGGTGGAAAGGTTTCTAGCATGAAATGGGCCCATTTTTGTAGAAGACCAAAATTTAGCAATACAATAGTTTGGGATATTGCAAGACTAACATTACTTACATGTAAACCTCATACATCTCTATCTACCTAACTATCTGTAGTGCATGTGTTGTTAAGAAGTGGAAGGGAGAGAGAAACTCACCTGGCATGGCACTGCCACAAGAAAATTCTAAATTCTACATGTCGCTAAAATGAGGCAAAGTCAACGAGGAAGACATCAATGTAGGCAGGAATCTTCTTCATTCCCACTCATAAAACTAACCTATTGAACATCAAAGTTATGTACATATAAAATATTATTTTGCTTGTGTATAGAGCCACACACAAATGTATAGTATAGTGTAAGCACTGGCAGTATCAGGGTGGGGTCCGGGAAGGGGGGGGGGGGGCTGGAATCTCTATTGGGAAGCAGTCGTCAGGGAAAAGTGATATCATTCCCTGATGGAATGGTACGATTTTATGAAGAAGATTTAGAAAGTTCAGTTGTTTTTGTCAGCATTGCCCGACAACCCAACGACTAACTTGTTCCAAAATCGTGTCCAGTGTGGCTCTCAGAAAGCTGTAGAGCAGTCCTCCAGGAGGAGAGGGGAGGATACTCCCCTCTCAGACTCTTCCCGCCTATGTCCATTGGACCCCCTGTTGGGGGTGCACAGACACCTTCTTGGGTGCCACATCTGGGTGCATGATGCTGGGCCAGTAGAGTGTGCCACCCCTGGGTGCATGATATTTCCTATCTTTTCTGACAAGTTAATTCTGTATTTAAGCTTTTTTCTTACATCTAGCTGCCAACTTTGATCTTCTTCTTGCATGCGTAGCAACCATGTCTAGGAATTGTTGTAGGTTATGATACAGGATGGTTATAAGAATCCTCTTTCTCCTATTCTGACTTGTACCAATGTTTTGTATGTATATAGCAGCATGATGACTTTCTTTTCTTGGTGGCAGGGGCAGCCAAATCACCCAAACATTCTAGTTCACTATCAGTACCTGCTTCATTTGACGACAGCTGTGACATACTGAGATAAACTGCATTCAGATCCTTCACATTTGCACTAGCTCAGCATAGACTGTAAATAAATTCAATATTTAAGCTGCTAGCTAGTTTTATTGGTGGCACCCAATGGCATAGCTAAATAAACTGTGGTAGTTTCAGTGGTTAAGGTTCAGTGCACTGTATGTATAATAATTCAGATTACCAATTTGTCCGTGAGACCGCGAGATAAAGGGAAAATCCGTGATAGTTGTCACGTCATCGGGGGGAAGCCCCGACGGAATGGGCCAATTTTATGACAAGTTGAAAGAGATCAGATTTTGCAGCGCAGCATCCATCTATGTACTAACTTGCACTAACTTGCTCCAAAATTGTTTCTAAAATGCTCAGAAAGCTTCAAATATTGCCAGAGCGGCCCTAACTCCCCTCTCAGACTCTTCCCACCAATGTCCATTGGACCCCCTGTCGGGGGTTGGGGCATTAGCTGCCCCTGGTATATAGTTTCTACAAAGCAACATGAGAAAAATGTCAGTTGAATGCAAAAGGCATTAGGATTCAATTACGTACGTGTGTGACCAATGTGTTGGGAATATAGGGGAACCACCTGGGAAATACCCAGGTGTTGTCCCCTGCCAGCTTTGTTGACCCGCCAAGCAGACTAGGGCCGATGTGGCAGATTTTTCGCCAAACCTCAAGTTGAAGCGCGCGCTTTACGTTCACGTTCACGAGAAAAGCCCAGGAAATGTCGACGTAGCTAAACTGGTGAATTACGATGCCTACCAAAATCGATATTTAGTATGATCTAGAGCTTTTCTTAGAGTAGATAGCGTGATGCCGTACTATTGTGTCTGGGTTGGGGGGCTGAAAGGAGTCGTGCAAGAACGGGACTTGACTACAGTTTTCTCGCCGTATGGAAGAATCATTCACGTCACCGTAGCGCGGGACCAGGAAACTCACAAATCCAAGTGAGTTAGCTGAAGTCCATGAGTTTCATTGTTTTCTAAATATTGTGATGTATACTGGCAAGTAATGAGTAAGTAGCTATCTATGCGAGTACCTACCACTGCTTATTACAGTGGAAACTTTGCTTATCCAGTCGTTGGATAGGCAACTTCACTTCTGTGGGTTTTGTGGGGTATTTATGGCTTCAGCTGGTTTGTATATGTGGTCTGTAAATATGATTTGTTGGTAGGAAATGGCCTAGGGAAGAAGCTGCTTATGGTTTATGCTGTTTATGGTTTATGCGTACAATGCCTATGTTTAGCCACACACACATCACGCAGGAATTTTTTTCTAAGTTAGGGTACGTCCAACACTGCCCAGATACACTGCATGAGTTTCCACTGTATATGTGACCAGATTTACGAAAACAGGACTAAACGAGGTGGAACGTTTAAATATTTTATGGCAAGATTAATTTTTTTTTTATTGCACAAATACCTAAACATTTATGTAAATATGTGGTGATGAGTTGTACAGGATATATGATACTTTTCAGGAGCTAGGTATTTTTGCTTTTCAGTGAGCTACGTCTTAATGCTCTTGTTGCTCCAGACTAGGCAAGTCCAGCACACAGACTCCAGATACATTCCTTGTTCCGGGAAGAAGACTAAGGTCAACTATTTTTTTAACTGCGTGCAGAGGCTGTCGTTTATCCTACATTGTTATGCGCTATCGACCGATCTGCGCCATAGATAGATCGCGCTGCGCGATCTATCGATCCTTCATTAGCGCAGTAATTGGTAGGTCGCGCAAGGTCATACATATAATCATGGATGCTAACTTCAGACAACGTATCATGTGGTAAACAAGATTAGCCCTAGACCTAGCCCCTAGCCATATGTAGCCCTATCGGTCGATGGACGAGACCTTGCGCGATCTACCGATTACTGTGCTAATGAAGGATCCATAGATAGCGCAGCGCGATCTATCTATATATGTCGCAGAACAGCATCATTAGAACCCGGCTTTAGGTAAAAACTAGCATAGCTCGGGTAGAAGAATTCATTCAAAGTGTGACGTACATAACTATAGGCCCTAATTTTGGATCGTCTTATCCCCCCCCCTAAATGTATATATATATAATAAAAAGATTCTGATGTCAGGCACAGGCTCACTATCCGCCTTTTTAAAATCATGTATATATATGTGACAGGCTCTGCGAAAAGGGCCCACTTCGCGCAAGATATAAAATTTGAGTTATTGGCACTAAGATATAGCACACCTTATTACCTTCAAAATGGTCTAAGAAGCGTCATCATAGCTAGTTGGTTTGCTGAGCTACGACCGATCTAACACAGTTAAGTACAAGGCCATAATTCCATGAAAACGGTCTTTCAATGTTTACTTACGGGGGGATTTTCTATTTCCGTAATCTTCCGCGTTACGCGTTTTGAGGTAGCACGTGATTCTACAAGATACGCCCTTCATAGTTCGTGGAGAAAAGTCACACACTTCTTGGAGGAGCTTTTCTTCGCTTCCTCGGCGCAGCCAAGGACTTAGAACACCACTAGAGCCCCCCAAAACTTCGTGCCTCCATGAATCAAGCCGCTATTCTTGGGAGGAAAAGCAGGTGAGAGATATTACTAGCTGTGTTCAACCACCAACTGTAACTTTTTTTGTTTAACTTGTTCTCTAGCTCACAGTTGGCCTTTGTTTAACTTGTTTTCTAAGAAGCCCACAGTTAGCCTTTGTTTAACTTGCTTTCTATCCTACAGTTAGCCTTTGTTCACAGGTAGCCTTTGTTTAACTCGTTTTCTAGCCCACAGTTAGCCTTTATTTAACCTGTTTTCTAGCCCATAGTTAGCCTTTATTTAACTTGTTTTCTAGCCCACAGTTAGCCTTTATTTAACTTGTTTTCTAGCCCACAGTTAGCCTTTATTGAACTTCTTTTCTAACCCACAGTTAGCCTTTATTTAACTTGTTTTCTAGCCCACAGTTAGCCTTTATTTAACTTGTTTTCTAGCCCACAGTTAGCCTTTATTGAACTTGTTTTCTAGCCCACAGTTAGCCTTTATTGAACTTGTTTTCTAGCCCACAGTTAGCCTTTAATTAACTTGTTTTCTAGCCCACAGTTAGCCTTTATTGAACTTCTTTTCTAACCCACAGTTAGCCTTTGTTTAACTTGTTTTCTAGCCCACAGTTAGCCTTTATTTAACTTGTTTTCTATCCCACAGTTAGCCTTTATTTAACTTGTTTTCTAGCCCACAGTTAGCCTTTATTTAACTTGTTTTCTAGCCCACAGTTAGCCTTTATTGAACTTGTTTTCTAGCCCACAGTTAGCCTTTATTGAACTTGTTTTCTAGCCCACAGTTAGCCTTTATTTAACCTGTTTTCTAGCCCACAATTAGCCTTTATTGAACTTGTTTTCTAAGAAGCCAACAGTTAGCCTTTGTTTAACTGGTTTTCTAGCCCACAGTTAGCCTTTATTTAACTTGTTTTGTAGCCCACAGTTAGCCTTTATTTAACTTGTTTTCTAGTTAACAGTTAGCCTTTATTTAACTTGTTTTCTAGCCTACAGTTAGCCTTTATTTATTTAGCCCATAGTTAGTGTTTAGTTTCTAGCCCATAGTTAACTTGTTTCTAGCCTACAGTTAGTGTTTATTAAACTTAGTTTCAGGTCAGCAGTAAGCCGGCTACTTGTCCTAACCCCGTTTTTTCTCTTTTGTTGTTGTTAGAACAAACTATTATTAGATAAAAAGTAGGACAAGAATAATTATTATTATTCAGTGTTACAACAACATTGGTTAAAGACTTATTGTTGCTGATCTACTGTTATGTCCCTCCTTTCTGCAGATCATACAAGTGCGTTTCTTGGCAGAGGGAATTCTTGGCAGAGGGAAGATAATCCTCTTTATTCTGATTACCAGTTGGTTAGGAGGGAGTGCTGGAAGGCTTGGGGACAGCTGGCAAAGGACAGGTACTATCCTTCTCATCTTCAGGTGAAGTACTCCCGGACTTCTCGTCACAGGTGGTTTTGTAGAACGACCTTTCCAGCTGCTCAATTTGAAGGTGCTCTTCTGCTGCTTTTATAGTAGCACATTTCTCCACATCAGGACAGTTAGCAGCTCGGAGGATAGCTGTACAGTTCTGTTGGCATTGCCAGCACAAGTCAGACATAGGTTTCATAATAATAATGGATGGAAGCAGTGACTGCCAGAGCTTATTGAAGGTGGAGTATGCAGCAGGACATGCACAGGGTGTGGAGTTAGCAGCTTCACAATACACGCTCCGGATCCCTCTCTTGGACACGCTAGAAGGTAGCAGCTTGATGTCAGATCTGCTATAACCTGGTATGCGACCAGGAAGGAGCAGGCCATTCTGATCAGCATAGTTTAGTAAGAATCTGACAATAAACTCTACCGAAGCAAATGCATGGGCATTGTGAGGAAGATGCCTGGTGTTTCCATGGACACGTGGTGCAAGCCCATTGTCCTTGAAGTGTGTCACCAAGTTCTTCATTCGTTTCTCGCCAACAGTGTGAAGGTAACGAAACATGGAAGGACACACTGGTTGCCCCTGATGGTTATATTTTGTGTACTTTTTCTGTCTACTCAACAGTGAATGCCGAACCATCTCCATCGAATTTGAGGTAGCCATGAGCTGCCCAACCAAGATGTCCAACTCATTGTGTGTCTGGGAATTGCAGTGTGAGCGAAATCAAAGACATGCTGTCAAGGAAAATGGGAGAGAGAAACTTCCCCCATCACGAAGACGACAACCACATCCAGCATCCAAGAAATCTCCAACTTGCTTATTTTCCTCGATGTCGGGAAGAGTTGGTTCGATGCCATCAATCATGTGAAGATTCTCCAGGGCTTCACTCACTTGCTCATCACGGTCCAAATCTTCCTCCTCAATTTCTTCATCCTCACTGATCTCCTCCTCCACACCCATCTCGCCAACCTCTACCACTCTGCTATTGCACAAAAGTTCTGTCTCTGTAAATAGTATGCACACAGATGTACTATAATTCCAACACATTACTCCACATTACTCCTAAATACAAATTTTTGTCAATACAGTGTATATTTTGCTATTCAGCTATTCAGTAGTATGATAATTTTTTGGGGCTATGGACACACACCTATGTCTTCACTAAACTTACCATGATTTGCTGCTCCAGTCACATCATCACTGTACATTTCTCCTTCAAAAGGAGTGTTGAAGTAGTCTTGTAAGATATCCAGCAAGGGTTGTTGGTCTTTCTCACAAAAGTGAAGCAAACCATTCACAGCTCTAGCAGCACTAGTTTGAAAAGTCATTCTGCAGCTGTTGTTGTTACTGTGGTAACGTGTTATAAAGGCGCGCGGGTAACTCCCATACTTCCGTGTGCACGTAGTATTCTTCCGCCGGCAGTTAAACTTCAATCTCGGTTACGCGTAGAGAAGAATTGAGTTCGAGTTTTCTAAGGCTACGCTCGGCAAGAAGCAGACGCTTTTAGGTCATCAAACTTCACAGAAAGTTAGCTAAAAAATAATAGATACTTATAAGCTAATAATTTTTTTATAAAATTTAGGCCTAGGCACTGTTTTAGGTTGTATCTCAATTTCAATATCTGCGCGAAGTGGGCCCCTTTCCCAGAGCCTATCACATATGTGAGAGACAAGTTGAGCTCTGATCCCCAATTGCTGCACACCTATTCGAATTCCAAACAGTCGAACCCCCCCCCCCCCCCCCCACACACACACACACGCGCACACACAAAATAAATAAACACACAAAATAAATAAATAATAAAAAAAATTTTAAAAATTCTCTTTTTGAAAATATCATGTGATTATATTTGGATGCACATAATTATCAGATGCACATAATTATCAGGGGGAAAAAAACTTGTTTAAGCCTAAACCTTAGAAACCAATTACCAATATTATACAGTAGGCTTATACGCATATACTGCTCCTCGCTCCCTTGCATAGTTGACTAGTGTTTGCACATGCTCATTATCCCGGGTAATGTTCACACCCTAGCCACGCCCGTGATATATAATGAAAGTAGAAGTGACAGCACGGATATATAATTGAATTTTTGGCCCTTCCCCTCCAAGTTATTGATTCATTATGATTTTTTCCTCTAGTTGTTTTTTAGCATAATAATATTTATGAGGCAACAGGTAAATTACAACATCATTAGCAACTGCAATCAACACCTGATCAACACTTAGCACAAAATGAGGAGTACATGTGTTTGAGGTAATATAGGCTAGACCTTCTGCTTCTAACCTTCAAACTACAGTGTCAGCTGCAACAGCAAGCTACGGTGTGGCTTACTATCTGAGCAGCGGCAGTGAGTCTCTTGAGTCAGATCATGTCTAAAAGGGCCTCTATCTCAAGAGAACCTCCTGCAAAGCAAATGGCTAAGACCATGGATCTACGCCAATATTTTTCTAGCAAGAAGTAAGCTATAGCTAAGTTTATTACCAATGAGACAGAGTGATGTAACATGACCAGATTGATTTATTGTTTACTTTAGTTCTGGAACCACAGCACTACCTGGTGGCAGTTCCTGCAGTGCCTTTCTGCTTCATACCTCCCATTCAGTCTGGAGTGGTGCTGATTCTTTATCAGAAGATGACCAGTCTAACTCTCTCGTAGCTTGTGCTAAAAGCAGTGCAGTTGTGTCGGTGAGTAGCAGCAAGGACAGTGATGGCGCATGTACCAATTCTATTGTTGATGTTGAAGGGAGTGGTATAGGAGGAAGCAGTGGTGTTTTGGCTTCAGATTTAAGTGACATTCCTCCTGATGTACATTCGGGAAACTAGGCCAGGTAGTACAACTAAAATCTCTGAGAAATCTCAGCAATAATGAGAAATTGTTTGTTCTCAAAAACTATTTTATTCCAACTGAAGGATTTCAATTCCCCACATGTATCTTCAAAGCTCAGAAACGGCAGTTTCAAAAGAGTTCGCTGGACAAGTACAAAGGCCTAACATATTCTCGGTCACAAGTGGATTTTGCTTGTTTTGTGTACTATTTGGGCAATGTGAAGTATCCGTAAAAGAGTTGGGGTTCTGGTCAATAGCCTCTGACAAATTTTAAGAATGTGATTGAGAAGTTAAATGATCATTTTCTTTCCAAGAGTAGGAAGTCCCATCAGCTAGCTATGGAAAAAGCAATGGCATTTGCTGCTGTGAAGGAGAACAGAGTGGCTTCCATTGATCAACAAATTAGTTCAAACCGAGCTGAAATTATTGCTGAAAATCATTTAAAGCTCTGTTCCATTGCTTCAATTATCATTTTGTGTGCGAGACAAGCATTTCCTTTTAGAGGACATCACAAAGATGGGTTTCAAATAGAATCTGAAAGTTCAGTGAACGAGGCAACTTCCTATCCTTGTTGATTTTTAGCATCGATGCTGGATATGAAGTTCTCGGAGAACATCTGCGTACATGTGATCATAATGCAATGTACACCAGTACAGAAATACAAAATCAAATTTGTGCGAATATTATTCACAATAAAATTTTACAAAAAATCAGAAGCTAAGTTCTATTTTATTATAGCTGATGAGGTAACTGATTCAGTCAATGATGAGCAGCTCGCCATCAGTATTCGATTTGTTGACGGTTACACTCTACAAGAAAAGTTCCTTGGTTTTTATGAGTGTACATCTGGTATCACAGGTGAGCTATAGCTAGTGATTTGCTGCAGCAGCTGACTACATGGCAGTTGGACCACAATTTCTTCAAGGCCAAGCTTATGATGGAGCAGGTGCTATGGCAGGGAAGTCAAAAGGAGCAGCTGCACATATCACCAAACAATATCCAAAGGCCGTATATGCACATTGTGCTGCACTCAGATTGAATCTTTGTGTAGTAAAATGTTGCAGTGTTCGAGAAGTAAATAATATGATGCAAACTGCTGACAAAGTAGCACGCTTCTTTGGAAACTCACCTAAGAGACACCTAGAATGGATTGATGACATCATTGATGGTGAGAAATGGGGGGGAAATGAAAGAGATGTGCCGAACCAGATAGATAGAGCGTCATGAAGCCTTCCAAAAACAATTCTGACTTGCTGTTACCAGTAGTCAGTTGCTATTGCTAACAGTTCAGCAACTGAGTGGAATCAAGATTCCCGATCTGATGCTCGATCATTCCAACTGGCTCTGTCTCAGGTTTCTTTTATTGTGGCTTTGGAAGCTACACATAGCATTTTAGCTTATACTCGAGGCTGAGTGTGAAGGTTCAGGGGCCTTATGTGGATGTAGCATATGCCTATCGTGAAGTAAAGAATGTAAAGAGTGTTCTTCATGGGTCAAGGTCAAATGTGAATTCATTTCATAGTCAAATCGACACAAGAGCTCTTAAAATGGTGGAAGTGTTGGCGTGGAGGATTCCAGACCACGTCTAGCTAATAGACAGCAACATCGTCCAAATATCCAGACACAGAATTGCAGTGATTATTTCTGTCTAAATCTCACAATTCCCTTGCTGGACCACCTGATCACTGAGCTTGGCACCAGGTTTGATGAAGCTTCATCTCATATTGCTGAGTTCATGCTATTACTTCCTTCAGTAAACACTAGTGGAGCATCCAGTGACACACTCATTAGATTTGAGGATGATTTACCACTTCCATCAGATTTTGATTTTGAGTTTGACATGTGGAAACGAAAGTCAGACTCAGCTGGCCTCGGAGCTATACCCCCCAAAAAGCCCTACAACATACAGACAAGGATTTCCCCCCCTAACATTTACATACTTCTGCACATCATGGCCTCACTTCCTGTTACCAGCTGCAAATGTGAATGATCTATTAGCATGCTAAGATACCACTCCGTAGCACCATGGGGCAAGAAAGACTGAATGGGTTAGCAATGGTCTACCATCATCAGGATATAGACCTTACTCCTGAAGAAGTTGTTGAGGAATTTGCTAGATGTCAACGCATTTTGCTGTAGCTCAATAATTTTTGTACTTTACCTTCATAATATTTTGAGTCTATATATAATACTTCATTGTACTTCTAAAACCTGTCAAGCTTTGGCATGCATCTTATTTTGCAACCATTATTTGGCACTTGTGGCGACTTTCCAGACAATGTGTTGCATATTAGCTCCCCCCCTTTTTAAAAATCCTGGACCCCCCCCCCCCCCCCCCCCAAAAAAAAAATTAATTAAAAAATTTCTCTTGAAAATATCATGTGATTATATTTGGATGCATATAATATATCAGGAGATTTTTTTTGTTTAATTAAGCCTAAACCAAACCTTAGAAACCAATTAACAATAATATTATACAGTAGGACGCATATACTGCTGCTCCTCGCTCCCTTGCATAGTTGACTAGTGTTTGCACATGCTCATTAGTTTAACTGCTTATCCCGGGTAATGCCGGGCAATGTTCACACCTTAGCCACGCCCATGACATTTAATAAAAATAGAAGTGACAGCATGGATATATAATTGCATTTTTGGCTCTGCCTAGGGCCTCATCACATGAGTTCAAATTTCAGGCTCATTGACCAGTCATGTGAAAGAGAGGAGAAAGGGGCGGAGGGGTGGAAGGGGGGGGGGGGGGGACTTCAAGGGAACGGGAAACAAAAAAAATGTGTGAACAGGTGTGAGTGATTGACAGCAAACGTGAGGTAAACGACTGAGAAAGAAAGTATAATAACGGGTAGAAATAATTCAGCCCTTCCTACACGAGGCACCAACCACACCACCCTGTCAACCACACCACCATCAACCACACCACCCTGTCCAACCACACCACACCCTGTCAACCACACCACACCCAGTCAACCACACCACACCCTGTCAACCACATCACACCCTGTCAACCACGTCACACCCTGTTAACCACATCACCCTGTCAACCACACCACACCCTGTCAACCACAACACCCTATCAACCACACCACACCCTGTCAACCACATCATCCTGTCAACCACATCACCCTGTCAACCACATCACCCTATCAACCACACCACCCTATCAACCAAACCACCCTATCAACCAAACCACCCTGTCAACCACACCACACCCTATCACCCCGTCAACCACACCACCTCGTCAACCACATCACCCTATCAACCACACCACACCCTGTCAACCACATAATCCTGTCAACCACATCACCCTGTCAACCACACCACCCTATCAACCACACCACCCTATCAACCACACCACCCTATCAACCACACCACCCTGTCAACCACATCATCCTGTCAACCACATCACCCTGTCACCACACCACACCCTGTCAACCACACCACCCTGTCAACCACACCACCCCGTCAGCCACACCACCCTGTCAACCACACCACCATATCAACCACACCACACCCTGTCAACCACATCACACCCTGTCAACCACATCATCCTGTCAACCACATCACCCTGTCAACCACACCACACCCTGTCAACCACACCACACCCTGTCAACCACACCACACCCTGTCAACCACACCACACCCTGTCAACCACACCACCCTGTCAACCACACCACACCCTGTCAACCACAGCACACCCTGTCAACCGCATCACCCTGTCAACCACACCACCCTGTCAACCACACCACCCTATCAACCACACCACCCATCAACCACACCATCCTGTCAACCACATCACCCTGTCAACCACACCACACCCTGTCAACCACACCACCCTGTCAACCACACCACACCCTGTCAACCACATCACCCCGTCAGCCACACCACCCCGTCAGCCACACCACCCCGTCAGCCACACCACCCTGTCAACCACATCACCCTGTTAAGCACACCACCCTGTCAAGCACACCACCCTGTCAACCACATCACCCTGTTTAAAACTTAGACACTGGCCTCAATGAGGAAGTGGTGCTCTCTGGATAATTCACAAAAGCTTGAATCTACCGCTCTCCATTATGACCCTCTGAATTATTACTGGTTCTCCTTCCCTTTGAAGTTTTCTTCCTTTCCATTCTCCTTTCATCTGATTGGTCCATTGGGATTTGAACTTATGCATACCGATGAGGGCTCCAGGTAGAGCCGAGGATTTCTTGCTTATGAAGTAAGCAATACATGCAACTATACATTTTAAGATGTCACCTTATGTATATATATAACAGCTAGCATGTTTCAGGTATGCAGTCATGGCCATGCTGATGCAAATATTATTGTTCATTTTTGTAGACATTGTGGATTTGTTGTGTTTGGAGATGAGGCCACAGCAGAGAGTGCGGCAAGGGGTGCTAATGGTTGTAGTGTGTTGGGAGGGATCATCAGAGCAAGGGGACCAGCTGAGCAGAGACGCAGAGGACACACTGGGACTTATATCGGGAAGATCGGTCACGTACCAACCAAAGAAAATGACAGACGACAGTACCAAGATTGCAACCACTATGTCACTGGTGTTTGTACCAATAGTTACCATGTAAGTATGCCAGTTGCATGCAGTCAAGCAGGGCCAAGAGGCCAGTGTTTATTATTATCTTTTAAACTCGTGCTGAGCATGCTCAAAGTAGGGTAACTTAATTGTGCTCACCTCCATAGGTATGTATTTTTGTGTGGCCTGACTTGTTTGCTAAATGCTACTCTAGGAAAGCCTCTGGACGACTGACTACCTTGGATTTGATATTATTTTATTCTCTATGGCACCCCAAATAAGGTGCATTTCAATGACAACACGGTTTAAATAAGGGGGGAGTAGACCATTTTGTGGGTTTAAAAAAAAACGTGTCATAACTATTGAATGCTTAATCCATTTCCAAAGATTATGGTCTCAAAATGTAGCTCATTCTAGGTGCTTTCCAATGACATTAGAATAATGGTGTTGCAATAAACTAGGACTGAAACATGGGGAAACCACAAAGGTCCTTTATAGATGCACTCCTGTACCCAAACCACAGGTCTTTAACACTTGCTATTTATGGTGATATTAGAGTGATCACAGATACCTCTTTTGAATTTATAATTTTTTTAAATTTTTTTTATTCACCCCAACATCCCCAATTTCATCCCCCCCCCCCCCCCCCCCCCCCCCCCCCCCCGGTCATATGCTGTCAGACTGAATATCTCATCAGAAAATGACTGGATTGATAATTTGTCAATTGAAAAGAAGAGAAGAAGTAATGCAAGAGCTTTCATAATATATAAAAAATTATTTACTACAGACAAAAATTGAATGAGTTACACGGTATCATGTGATGTCACTACATGAAATTACATTTCATAATAAATCAGTTTGAAAAGTGCATGATAGTAGCTTTAGAATCGCACTAGATCACACAGAGGTTCGATCAAAGTTGGGAACTGAGAAAGAACGTGGCATGCGCCGGAGCAGACGTTTGTACCCCACTTTGCGCAGATAGCGCGGAAATGACTGAGCGATATTTTAGCCAAGTTTCAAGTCTTGGCCATGAACGCTTATTATATTATGAACAATCCAACTTACTGCTTTATTCAGGCTTCTTCTTGTTCATCGCGCAGAGTTGCAATGAAATGGGAGGATAAAAAGTATCATAACTCAAGAATGGTTGAGAATAAATTGTTGAAACTTGAAATGCAGCTAATTTAATAGTGAAGGTATAGAATGATGGAAGAAGAAAAAAAGAAGGGAAAAACCCACAAAATGGTCTACTCCCCCCTTAGTTTAGCACTGGTCTTGTACGGCATGAAATTAATTGTTATCTCTAGACAGCTTATTAGCACAAGTTCTCAAACTTGTGTGTTATGCACTTGAAATGCACTTGAAATGCAAGGTGTGGTCGAGTACAGATCCTTGCTAGGCAGTAGTAGTAGATCCTTGCTAGGCAGGTCTGAACCCTGTCCTGGACAGCGTAACATTTGGTAAAGACTCTGGCCACATCAGACAATGTGTGCGTGTTTTGTTGTTCCAAATCGTAAAATTCTATTTTAACATATTTTACCCTCTAATTTCACTGCAAAAACAACAACAAAACAAATGCCTTGTGGCGTCTTTATGAGGTAAGGTGTCACAAAAGCTGTGAAGTCATTTAGCCCTCTGAGTGCAGCAAGCTCAAGTCTCAATCTTAATTAACTCCAATTATAGACTTTGTCTACTTCACGTAATGTATATAATATTATATGTTCCATCCAATCTATGAATATCCCCAATCTATAGATTGTGCAGCACAATCTATGAATGACAATCTATTGCCTTCCAATCAATACACTTCAAAACATGGTAGCATATTTTGCAACAGATTCATAGATTGGATGGAACATATCGACCAGTACTTATTATCGACTAGTTATACTGAGCTAGTGTGCAAGCAAAATATCCAAACCCACCCAAACAGTCGACGGGAATTTACAAAGCCCGCACTACTCCCACGAAAAGAGAAGAAGGGAGAAGAGCTGTTTGTGAGGCAAGTTTCTCTACATTTGGGGACTACAGCAGTTGTGCGAGTGTTCGTGGGTATTACAAACTGTGCATTATATCTTTTTTGACAGAGCAATTCTTCAAATATCTTTTTTTGCTCTAGCTACACTTTGCCATGTCACTTAGTTCTTTATCTGCCAAGTCCATGTGGAACTTACTTTTTCTCAGTATAACTTTTTTCTACATCATTACAATCTCAGTTGCAATCATCACTTTCTCTGTTTCTCTGTTACAAAGGGTGTTAATATGCTACCATGTTTTGAAGTGTATTGATTGGCAGGCAATAGATGGGCATTCATAGATTGTGCTGCACAATCTATAGATTGGCAGATTCATAGATCAGATGGAACATGTATAGTACTATGGCTATGCTGACTGCTCAAACCTAGTCGATTGATGTTAGTTCCTTCTTTGTCAAGACTGGCTATCAGAGCTCTCTGAGTTCTGTGCATCCAGATGGCAGGTAGGTGAGTCGCACAGAGCGTGGGGTGCATGTGTTCTATAAATGCTTGCTTGTTGGCTTGAGTATTTGGACTTGCGTAAGAAAGTATGTATGACAATATTGACTGTCCAAGTGCATCCGTGCTTCATGTTGAAAGACTTTTGGTTACTACATGTTTGCAGTGCCCATATCGTCACAATCCAGTAGCACGCTCCTCTCATGTGACAGTATGTGAAAGCTGGCTGAGCAACAGCTGCACTGACATAAACTGCCCAAACAGACACCCTGGACCCAAGGCTCCAGGTAAGGGGACCACTCGCACCTCACAAAATCAACATTTCCCCCCTTCTTCCAGCACTGACGTCAAGTGATCCAGTGACTCCCCTGTACTCCAAATTTGGTTACCTAGATATAAATGACCAAGGTGGGTTTCAATTATTTAGCATTTGATATGTAACAAAATTACTTGTCTCATTTGCGTGATCACTAGCAGATCTAGGATTTATTTATTTATTAGTAGTATTGTTTTTTATGTTATTATAGTAGTATAGTAGTAGTAGTAGTATAGTAGTATAGTAGTAGTAGTAGTATAGTAGTATAGTAGTAGTAGTAGTATAGTAGTAGTATAGTAGTGGTAGTAGTATAGTAGTATAGTAGTAGTAGTAGTATAGTAGTATAGTAGTAATAGTAGTAGTAGTAGTATAGTAGTATAGTAGTAATAGTAGTAGTAGTAGTATAGTAGTATAGTAGTAGTAGTAGTAATAGTAGTATAGTAGTATAATAGTAGTAGTAGTAGTGATATTGTGTTATTATTATCATTGTAATGATTGAATCCCAACTTTTTATTTTTTAGCTATAACTTAATAAAGTTCTCAAACTCATTGCAATGAAAATACAATAATCTTCAGTTTGGTATATATAAGAATCAGCTCCATGAAGGTAAGCCAACAAAAGCTACGCAGTGCTATGTCGCTATATATCTACAACAAAACATAAGCAAGGAAATCTATCTATGAGTGCCGCTCAAAAGCGAAGGAATTCTGAGTGATTCTCCTGGTAAGCACAGGTGCTTGGGCTGTTCTCCACTGAAGCAAAACTTCCAGAAACAGTAGCTAAAGCCAGGAAGAGACTGTTCACGAAGGCAGTTGCGATTGTCAGCCATTAAAGAATTTAATTTGCTCACTACCTCCGTCCAACTGCAAGTAGTTTTATTACTCAATAGAGTCTATTGGGCATGTAGATGCGGAGAATGGGCACACAATACAAATTGTTCTCCGTTGTTGTTTTTCTCTCGATGATGTCTGAGCTTGTGCCATATGACGCTTGTGGCGTTTAACCGGTTAATCAAATATTGTTTTGTTTGTTTACGTAAAGGGTGTTGCACTTTGCAGGACTGTATCTACAAAGAAGGTTGGGGGGGGGGGGGGGGGGACTGAGATTATAGTAATGTGTAGTCATGGAAACTCCAGTACAGGGTGAAGTTTGTTGAACTGAAATCTTAAGAACCCAACAAAGCATAAATTCATACCGAATTAAGAAGAAGATTAAAAATTATTTCTGCATATGGGGTTGTATTTGAGAAGGGGTGGGAGGAGGGGGTGGGGGTGTTTTCATTCCCTTTTCCCCCCCTCCCCCATCCCGCAACTATATATATGTACCTGATCTGACTGTACATAGAAGTACACGTCAGATATCGCTACCATGACTACCATGATATGAGAAAGTTGTAGAGGACTAGTGTCCAAACTGAAAAGGAATTGAGCAATTCATCTTCATGCTACAGGCAACTCAGAGGGGGTCTAAGGGATGAGGCTGTTCTCTCTGATATACTGATTCTGACTGTATGCTCTTTTCCATTTTCAGATGATATTATCAGACTTGCATCAAGCACAGAGTATTCACAGATTTCAGCACAGTTTCAAGGAGCTTGGGCGAAGGGGGAAGCCCCTGTGGTCAAAGCAGTGTTTGTCATCATAAATGAAGCACTAGAAAGGAGGTGGAATGCATACAAGTGCACAATTCCATCTGTTTATGGAGAGGAGGATCACTATCATGGAACCAAGCTGTGCTGCAATCTCGCTGTCAATAATGACCTCTGTACGGCCTCAGACTGTGGCATTTGCCGAATATCAGAGCAGGGATTCGACCATTCAAAGATCAGCCAGAACATCCCCAGCTTCCAACGGTTTGGTCCGGGATTTTATCTGGCTCCCAAATCCTCCAAAAGTCATGACTATACCCAGGGGGCCCACTCGTACAGGGCATTGCTGCTCTGCAAAGTTTGTCCAGGCAACAAGTATATTTTGAAAAAAGATGACAGGAGTCTCAGTGGTCCACCCAGTACTTACCACTCCATCTTTGGCAAAGCTGGGGGGAGTCTGAATTATGAAGAGATAGTTCTACCCAAGGCTGATGCTATTCTTCCCAAGTACATCATTTTGTACCGAAAAGATGCAGAATATAAAATTGCAAAATGAAGAACATTATTCAACTCTGACCATAATTATATATATAGCAACAATGTATAAAGAACCGTATCTCGTGTTTCCTGCATACTAATTGTATAACCTGATATTATATTCATTATTAACCTGGTAATATATTCATTATTAACCTGGTAATATATTGGTAATATATTCATTATTAACCTGCTAATATATTCATTATTAACCTGGTAATACATTCATTATTAACCTGGTAATATATTCATTATTAAGCTGGTAATATATTCATTATTAATATATTCATTATTAACCTGGTAATATGTTCATTATTAATGTTAATGCACACGTCGTCAAAAGCAAACAATATTATTTGTAATACCTTTTCGAGATGTGTTCGATAACCACAGGGCCAGAGCTACTAGTCAGGTTATAGCTTGTTATATAGAAGTTTAAAGAGGGTAATGTGATATCTTAATGAACTCTCAGTTGACATAATAACATGATAATCACCTTCTCAATAATCAACTTCAAATTGTATTCGCTCGACATTTCGACTAGATGCTCATTATTCCTGATGAAGGCAAGAGCATCTAGTTGAAACGTCGAGTGAATACAATTTGAAGTTGATTATTGAGAAGGTGATTATAATGTGATATGTTGGCTTATGGCTTTCTCCTGTCTATACTCTTCTCTCTCTCCTGTTATATATATATATATACATACCCCTAAAACGTAGCATGTGTATGGTCTTGGCCTAGTTACGTTGTTGATTGTGAAATACCCGGATGAAACGAACCAATATTGAACAGATTCAAATAGGGGATGGGATGGTGTCAAGAAGCTAAGAAGTTGCTGATTTTTGAGTGCCAGATCAATCTAGTAAAAAGTATTATTTATTTGGCAAAGAAGTTGTCGACTTCATCTTATCTTCAGTGCAGCTATAATATTATATCTAGCTTGTGATATCAGTATATGTATATATAAATTTCTAGGTTGTGATGCCAGTTATATCTATATATTTAGGTTGTGTTGTCGGTATATATATTATAGTGATTTATATCTAGGTTGGGATGTTGGTATATTATATATATATAGGTGAGACTAAATATCTCGGTTGTGATATCAGTATGTATAATAGTGCTATGTATCTAGGTTGTGATGCCAGTAAATATTTAGGTTGTGATGCCAGTATATGTATATATATATATATCTAGGTTGTGATGCCAGTATATTATGTGTATATAATTATATATATATATATATCTAGGTTGTGATGCCAGTATATTATGTGTATATAATTATATATATATATATATCTAGGTTGTGATGCCAGTATATTATATAGAGTAGGTCAGTATATATATATATATAGTGATTTATATCTAGGTTGTGATGTCAATATAATTATGTATATATATATAGTCCGATATATTTAGGTTGTGATGTCAGTATATATAATTATATAGTGCTACATATCTTGACATGATCTTCACCTCTGTGCCATCTATGCACATATTAACACTTTGTGGATCTTTGGCCATCCATTGCTTGATATCTGCCGCACTCGTTTCCAATTTATGAATGAGGTCTCCTGGTAGTTTTGGACTAGGTAATCTCAAAGCATCAGCATTATACCCAGCTTCTTCCCAACCTTATAGCATATTGTATACCTGTAAGCGCTCGGAGTAAGTGCCCATCGGTGATGATGCAAGAGGTGGAATTTGTCTCAGCAGGTAAGACAAAAGTTGATGGTCAGACTCGATAATAGTCTACCACAGACGTATTTATGAAATTTGGTAACACCAAATTTTACAATAACCTTCTCAATAATCTGGACGTTTCAACTAGATGTTCTAGCCTTCATCAGGAACGCCAAATATTATTGATAACCCTTCCTGTGAGTAAAAAAAATTCAGCTAACTCAAGTTCTAGAAGTGTAAGCGATTGGCCTTTCATCGCCATTGTCTATCCCATGTGATAGGACTGCACCCAAAGCATATTGAGGTGCATCACATGGGGTTTCACACTATGAGCATTTAACCATGTTTAATCGAGCTCCTGCTAATTCTAGCTTGCCCAAGACACAATCAAGATTCTCCATATGCTCTTCTGCTGTGCTTCCAGTCACTAAAATATCATCTAGATACACAGAAACACCCTTGCACCCTTGTAACAGGTTTTCACCACTTTGAAAAATAGATGGAGCAGCTGATGATAACCTGTTGTACTGGAATAACCCCTTCTTGTGCGTATTCACAGTGACATACTGTTGAGTATCATTCTCTAACTCCAACTGTAGGTAAACATGAGACATGTCAAGTTTAGTGAAATACCTTGCCACCATTCAGAGCAGCAAACAACTCTTAAGAGCTTACTTGACAAACAGTTAATGGTAACCTTATAGTCCCCACTGATTCTTACATTACCATTGTTTTTCATTACAGGGACTAGACCAACTACAGAACTGGACAGGTAAAATTATGCCTGCGCTTCCCAGTGTCTCGGGCTCAGTTTCAACTTTCTCCATAAGAGAGTAAAGTACTCACTGACCTAGCTCTGAAAAACTTAGAGTTGACTTCTGAGTCTACATTTAGCTTCACCTTGGTTCCTTTCAGCGTACCAATCACATTATTGAACAAGCTTATGCTTGTCTAGCAATGCCTATAACTGATTGCTACCCGCCAGACTGTTGATTAGCCCAAAGTTTAATTTGAGTGCTGTAATCTAATCTCTACACAGGTTTGGTCCTTCCCCCTCTACCACGTGTGTAATTATCACTACCTTCAACTCCACAGTGACAAATGCTGATCAGCAAGGGCACTTCCTCGTCCAACTTGGCACAGGGTCTTGGAGCTTTTGGATAAGAGCTCTCTTCTGTAGTCTCTCGTACATTTCCTTTGTGATGGGAGTGATGGAACCGGATGGTCCTTTAGAACCTGCACCAGCTGACAGTAACTGGTAGTTTCCAATTCAGTGCTGTCCCCTAGTGTCCTAACCAGCCGCTCCACATGCCGAAAGAAGGAGGGCTCGCTTCTTCTGTTCAGTTGCGACATCATTTGCAAGAAAATAATGATGCAACCTCTCGATGATGAGGTCCAGTTCTCCTTTTTGTGGCCGAACTCTGAGATGGATCTGTGGATGGCAGTCGTTCTCTCTTCTCGCTGGAGAGTTAGTCCTCTTTGCCAGATGTATCCCCGTCGCCAGGTGTACCATCTTAGCTAGTGTCTATGTTACTACTAGTACTACACGCAATTTTGAAGTCAACTTGTTATTGAACTTGCAATACATTATCAGCACCGAACAGCTTTTATCAAAACATGGTATTTTATAGACAAGGATGACATCGTGACTGTTGGAGCCTCCCACCATGTTGAGGCCTTCACTGGCGCACTTATTGAGAGTACATATCGTAGCAAATGATAACTATATAACCACAAAAATGTTAATAATAACTAATCAGACTAAGGTCACAGTCTAAGATTCAAAGAGTGCTCGAGTCTTTTTGGAGTTATTTAAAATCAGCAGTTTGAGTTTAGCTCAGATTTAAGAGTTTTTTGGGTGGTGGGGAATGGAAGGCCGTAATGGTTTCTTTTTCATCATGGTTTTACACCTGGTTGGGTCAAAGGAAAGATTATTACAACCAGCCCAGTGGTCGATACAGTCAATGTCCATTTGTACACTCAAGAAGTCATTAATTGGTTTGTAAAGCAGCATGTCATCAGCATAGAGATTTAAGGTGCTTCCAGCAGAGAGAATCGTACACCATCTAAAAAGAGCCAATACCGAACCCTGTGGAGCACCAGTTAGTACAAAGACATCCCGTGACGACACACTACCGACCACCACATGTTGCTTCCTGTTGCAAAAGTAACTTCTTATCGAGGCTATTGTGAGACTACCCAAACCACAGTTTGTCGGTTATCTGATGAGGAATCGAGTCAAATATGGTGCATACCCTATTCCAACACCTTATACTAATCAATTATAGCTGATAATAATTATAGCAGTAACCGTTAATTTTCCATGTTGGAAACCCCATTGCTTGTCAGATAGTGGGTGCAATACTTCCAACTAGTCACTGATGGAGTTCATATGGCGCTTAAGCATCTTGCTAACTACAAGTGAGATGGGTTGATAATTGGAGCACACATTTCCCTTGTTTGATCTTGGGATTGGAACAACAAGATTCAAGGCATACTAACTGCGAGTGTTTTGGAGCTAATATCAGCTGAAACTACTACCATTTAGGTAGCAGAGAAGCTGCATGAATTTAGCTTAAGTAAGAGCTTTGATTGTTCACTACAGCTAAAATAAAATAATAAAGAAATAACTGTTTTTAATCCCATTATTTTTGTCATGACCTTGCTATTTCATCTGGAATTCAACAATCTTACCCTCTGCATTGGCAAATATATTGCAAAGTATAAGTTTGTATTCATGAGTCCAGAGTCTAATCTTCAATGGAGGGCAGTGAGCATCCCCGTAATATAAGGATAATGCAATTGCTCTCATAATTGATGAAGATCATTCTGTGAAGCGCTGGAAAGTGATGGGATTACCTAAGCTCCTTCCCCTCTCCCGCTCAACTAATTCATCACTGGCATCATCGTTAAATGAAAATTACTAATTAAAAAAAAGGCAGCCATGTGGTGCTGCTGCTCTAGTTGCTGGTGATGTTTCCCTGGATGGTAGGTACTCCTGATGACCTGCGAACACAAGGTCAGTTCCAGAACAGTCGATCTACTACTCAGCTCACTACTGCCTTCCTTTCTGCCACATACCCAGTGTGGAAGAGATCCATATATGTGACTTGGTGTGGAGTTTTCAAATCTCATGCTTGAATAAATGAGGGCTGTTAGCTGCCATTCTTGATGAAACTTCCTCCTATAATGATATTGAGTGAAGTTTTTACAGTTTTCATTCTGGCTATTTCATGGTCCCTGAGCATATCAGAAGCCTGGCGTCCCACATCAGCTCATCCAATCTGAATCCAATCTCTCACCTACACCAATTTCTCAGCACAATCATTCCAGTCTCCACTTGAACCCTTTCAGTCTCTGTCTAAGAGAGTTGCTTCTAAGCTTGATGATTGGAATTTTCTGAGGGGGTGTCCTCATTGCCGGCTTGGATGATTCTTAGGCCGATTTCAATGAAAGAAACCTAATCTTCTTAATATACATCTCATCTGAATTCAGTCATTCACCCAGCTGTAATTTCAGATGCTGCTGCTACATCTTTAAGTTCCACATTCAGCAGTAACTAAGGTCATTTTCCCATTTCCTTGTGGACCTGCAGGAGGACCAGATGAGTTATTCAAAATCTTAAGGATATGATCAGTATGTTTGTGGGTACTGGTGGTCCCTTACTTCTTACAGCCCTCACAGCAATATGGTGCTGTTGGGCAAAAGTCCTGCTATGAAGCAGTCTATGAGTGCTCTCCTTGCAGTTCTTAACTGGGTTTTGGGATACACCTTGGAGTTGAATCCATCATGCGCATGCTTCTTGTATTTTCCTGCATAATTTACAGCAAGGCAATATCCTCCTGAAGCTTGATTTTCGCAATGCATTTAACTCCATTCGTCGGTGATTCTCTTGGTCTTGGTCCATTTTTGTTTTGTCTCACTCTTCACAAGACTATTCTCAAATTGGTATTAGAATCTTTTGTGCTTTATATTTGGTTGATGGCACTCTTGGGGGGGGGGGGAGGGGGGGGAAGGGGTAGCATAGATGATGTACTCAGTGATCTTATAGTGGAAAGTGTGGCTGGGGAGCTTTGATTGAAGCTCTACTGTGAGAAGTGCAAGCTAATCTATCAAGATCAAGAGACTTTTGAGAAGTTCTTCTGTGCTTCTCTAGGCCTTCGGGTTGTCAATTCAAAAGCTGTCACTCTCCTAGATTCTCCAAATGGATGATGATGTCATCAGCATGGCTGCTGGTTTGCAGTTAGGTGTTCCCCTTTGTCGCCCCCAAAGTTGTTTGCAAATGTAAATCAGTTTAGCACTAATTGTCTGAATTGTCTGAAGAGTCAAGGTCTTTTTTTGAGGCATGTAGCTATACCTTATGACCTTGTCTGTAGAACTTCGCCTTAACATTAAGCAGCCTGATAGGACTTCCATCAACCTCTGTAAGAATGACTGTATTCTCGTGTCAATGCTATTTGTGTGGACTTCTTTGCACCTTCCTATGCCAACCAACTATATGAAGGTCCAGATGTAGTGGCCAATAGAGCTGTCCTTGAAGAAGGAAAATACACAAACATTACCGATCACTTTATTCCTATTGGGATAGATTGGAATGTTTGGTACAGATAGACGTTTGTTGTTTGGGGAATTGGGTGGCCATCTAAAATGTGAGTGTGATAAACCACTCCCATCTTTTTCTCCTTCATTCTGTCCAGCGTGGCAACGATGATGACTATATAGGTATTTCTTGTTATAATGATTTTTTAATTTATATATTTTGTTTGTTGTTAAAAAGTTCTGCACTATTTCAGAGAGCAAAGAACAAATACCTATTTTTATAACAAAATTCAGTTATTACTGTAATGAGATGCAACGGGATTCAAAGAGATTCACCAGTAGTTTAACATTTAGCAAATCAAGATAGCATGAAGGTAAAGGGTTTTCCCTCCACAATATACTGAGCATGCTCACAAACTAGAATAAATATAGTTATGTGTATAATAGCTAATCATAATGATGATAGTCATTATTCCACATCTCCCCTTCCCAGTTAGGAGTATCGGACTGGAGGCATGATAGCTGTTCCTGTACGAGATCGTGTCTGAATACCCCTTGTAGGTGGTGGTTGTTGAGATGTAGAAGTTTCATCATTTTCTACAGTCTCATTGTTGTTTCATCGAATTCTTCCATTTCAGATCTTGCGAATTCTTCCATTTCAGATCTTGCGTGGAGATGTCTCAGATTCCTTCTAACCTGACCAGACGGTGTCTCTATCAGGTAAGACCTTGGAGCATGAGCAGACTCTGTAATTCTCCCTGGAACTTGTCTCCCTTGCGTAGTAACCCACACAGGTGAGTCAACTGGAAAAGGTAGAGCATCTCTGACTCGATGACGTTGGTCGTAACATCTCTTCTGCTCGCCCTTGTGCTTTGCATCCATTTCCTTGGAATCTTTGATGTGTGTCCAGTTAGGAATGAATTCTCTCTTTGCTTGAGGAATGTCAGTCTCCTAATTCTTCGACCCATCAACAGCTCTGCAGGACTCAATCCACACCAGGACAATAGTGTCGACCTGTAGCTCATCAAAGCGATGTGGGGATCTGGAGAGTATTGAATCAAATTCTTTACAGTCTTCACTGTTCTCTCCGCTAATCCGTTCGACTGAGGATAATGAGGACTGCTCGTAATGTGTGTGAAGTTGTATCTATCAGCAAACACTTTCATTTCTCCCGACGCAAACTGTGGCCCATTGTCACTCACAAACACAGACGGTATACCATGTCTCGAAAATATCTCCTTCAATGCTGTTACGACACTAGTAGAGGTTGTACAGGTAAGCTTTGTGATTTCTATAAACCTCGAGTAATAGTCAACCACAAGTAAATATGTAGAGTCTTTCAGGTGGAACAGATCTGATGCTACTCGTTCCCATGGGAAACTTGGAAGTGGTGACTGAAGTAGAGGTTCTACTGTTGGCGGAGCATTTTTCACACACGTTGCACATCTCTTTATGTGAGCCTCAACATCCTTAGAAACTCCTGGCCACCACACTGCAGTTGCGACTCGCAAGCGACACTTCTGGATGCCTTGATGACCATGATGTATTTTGTCGAGAGTTTCTCCTTGTAGAGCCTTGGGTACCACAATTCTCCTTCCATACAGTAAAAGACTGTCGCTGACTTTTAGGTCCCGTCTCGCCACCCAGTATTTCGACAGATCTCCCTTGATGCTGTGTCTGTTTGGCCATTTGTTTGTACAGAAGTTTATCAGCTGAGAACAAATAGGATCGCTTCTCTGAGCCTCCCTGTATTTGTCCAGTCGATCTTTGCTTGCAGGCAAATAAGAGACAACAGCTTGAACGAAGGATTTCGTTTCCTTGTCCTCCTGGGATGATTCTTCTGAGACTAAAGGAGCTCTGGATAATGTGTCAGCTGTATACAGTAACTTTCCTGGTACATGATGTATACTGTAATCAAATCGTGTAAGTCGAAGTCGGAACCTTAACACTCTAGGAGGTAAACTGTCAAGATTTGTTTTCCCTAGCAATGGGACCAGAGGCTTATGGTCAGTTTCGATTTCGATCTGCTTCCCAATGATATAATCTGAAAACTTCTCACATGACCACACTAGTGCCAATGCTTCCTTCTCTATTTGTGAGTATCGCTGTTCCGTTTCTGTAAGGGACCTTGACCCATATGCAACAGGTTTCCATTCAGTGACTGAGTGATACTGAAGTAGCACGCCTCCCAGTCCAAAAGCTGAGGCATCTGCACAAATCTTGGTTTTTAAATTTGGATCATGCAGTGCTAAAATAACTGGCTGAGTTAGTTCCTTCTTCACCTTCTCAAATGCATCATCTTGAGGTGGCCATGCTTTCTTAGTGGACAGCAATTCACGCAGAGGCTGTGAATACTTCGATATATTTGGACTAAACTTTCCCAGCTGGTTCACCATGCCAAGAAATCTCCGAAGATCAGTTATCGTTCCTGGCTTTTCCATCTCTCGAACAGCTTGAGTCTTCCGTGGATCTGGCCTCACTCCCTCTTTGTCAAGCACATGACCCAGAAAGGTAAGACTGTCCTTTCCAAACTCACACTTCTCTCGGTTTAGAGTACCACCTGCTTGCTGAATTCTCTGGAGGACCTTCTGTAGCCTGACGTCGTGTTCCTGTTGGTTTCTTCCAACGACAAGGATGTCATCCATGTGACAGAGAACCCCATCCAGATCAACTAGCATTTCATTCATCCGCCGCTGAAAATGCTCCGGTGCACTTGTAATCCCAAATGGTAACTTATTAAATCGATACCTGCCATAGGGTGTGATGAAAGTTGTGAGATCCTTTGAAAATTCATTCAGTGGTATTTGCCAAAACCCGCAGTTGGCATCCAACTTACTAAATACCGTGGCTCCAGCAATTTGGGCTAGGGTATCATCCACTTTTGGTAAGGGATGAACTTCTCGTAACACATTCTTGTTGAGGGCTCGGAAATCCACACAGATACGAATAGATCCTGATTTCTTGGGAACAATTAGCATGCCTGCACACCATGACGACGGCTTCTCCACTCTAGATATCACTCCCAATGATTCCATTCTACTCAACTCTTGATGAACCTTCTCTCGTAAAGGCAATGGGACGTTTCTTGGTGTAAACAGTGCAAATGGTTGTGCATCAGGTTTCAACTGAATTCCATATTCACCTTGAAACGTTCCCAGTCCTGTAAAGAGCGCTGGATATTTCTCTGGGATGTTTTCCTCAACTGAGTTGACTTGAGTGACAAGATTGAGTGCCTTAATCGCAGGTAGGCCCAGGAGGTTATTTTGAACTCCCCTGATCACATAAACAGTCTGTGTGCTAGATCTCCCTTTGAATGTAAGGTGCATTATTAGCTCACCAACAACATCCAGTGCCTTTCTGGAGGCTCCATACAATCTCCTTGTAGGTTCCTTTAGCCTACTTGGGTTCACCTTCAGATACTTCATCATTTTCTCTGAAATCACAGAAACTTCTGCTCCTGTATCAACCTTGAAAAGGACTTCTTGGTTGTCTAACAGAAGTGTAACTGTCCATGCACTTCCTATTTCTTGGAAGCTGACTGTGTCTAAAAATGCATCGTCTTGGTGCACCTCTTCTGCTGATGCTGTGATGTTATTCACTGACTTTGAGAAACATTGAGAACTGTAATGACCCTTCTTTTTGCATGAGTGACACTCTGCTTCTCGAGCTGGGCAGTTTTGCCTGGAGTGCTGTCTAGTGGACATTGTATAGTATACTTGGACATTGTAAACGTACGACCCCTTACCTGATTGACCCTTTACCCAATACTCAGTTGTTGCACACATTGCTTTGGAGACACATGATATTTGCATTCAGTTCAATCCAAGAAGTAAAGGCGTACGGCGATATCCTCTGTGTGCACCAACTCTTGCATAGCTTCTATTAGCCAACTACAACAGCAGACTAGGAAAGGAAGGCATCCAGAGAGTGCAATTCACGGCGATTCCAATTGAAGAGCACCACCACGATGGAAGCTGTCAGATGTCCTTTCCCGGGCTGTGTCTACAGTACCCCAGCGGGTATTGACCCAGCAGTGGCGGCAGTGGTCTTGTCAACCCATGCCATGACCCACAGCAGGGCTACCAAGGCCAAGCCCGCCTCCGTGAAACGGCCTGAAATCTCATCCGGGGCACGACTGAAGGTTGGTCCTACTTTACGATCAGATGGAAATCATACTCGCAGGCAGTGCAGCTATCAGGCCGAGACACCTCGGTCCAGCTCCTTGAATGCTGTGACGCCAAGTTGCGTAGGGATGTCACCAGAAACGCCATCGGACCCACCCCACTGGAAGAGATGACGGGGGCAGACCTACTCAAGGCCATCAGAGCATTGGCTGTCAGGGAGGAGAACCCCAAGATGGCCAGGGTGGCCCTGAGTAGGATGTCCCAGGATCGGGGAGAACCAGTCGGGGTGTTTGCGGCCAGGCTCCGTGGCCAAGCTGAAGTGTGCCGGTTCACGAAGAAGTGCGCTGGCTGTGACCGCATCTCGAACCAAGGGGAGGAGCGTGTGGCAGATCAGCTTTGCGTCGGTCTGGCCGACGCAGAGATACAGGAAGATCTTCTGAAGCACCCAGATCAGGACATGGGTGTGGAGGAAACGATTCGCTTCGTGGAGGTGCGGGCAGCTGGCAAACGATCAGCGGTGTCGATGACCACGCCCACATCCACGAGCGCCATCGATGATGATGGAGGGGGAGAGGCAATCAGCAGTACCTACAGGCGTCAGCAGAAACGCCACACCCCACGCCCTGGACCAGGTCCAGGAAAAGCCACACCCACCCAAAACCAATCCACACCCCCAGGCCACACCCAAACCAGAGGATACAGCCACCCCAACCCGAGGAACACCTCAACCAAGGGCCAGAGCCAAACCCTCAACAGGTCCCCCAGAGCCACACCCAACAACCGTGGCATCTGCAACTTCTGTGGCCGCCAAGGCCACTGAGAACAGGAACGCACGGCCCACAGGTGCATCCACTGCCCTGCATTTGGCACCACGTGTTCATCCTGCGGTCGACAGAACCATAAACCATACTGCCCAGATGTGCTGGCAATCCGTGGAACACGAGAGCGCCATATTCGAACAAGTCGACACGATGGTTGAAGGAACCCTCCACCATCCGACCTGGGACCCAATATCCCAGCTCTGGACCCAGAGGAAGTCACCACCCCAACCGTACGTAGACGTCTCACTATCAGCATTGGCCGAGGACTTCAGACACCACGGCCACACCCTCCGCACGGAGACCCACAACCTCGCCACCACTGCCATGGCGGACACAGGCTGCCAAAGCTGCCTAGCTGGCCCAGGCCTCCTGTCCAGGCTCCGTCTCACAGCCTCAGATCTCATACCTGTAAAAATGATTATGCACTCGGCCAGCGGCACCAACCTGCCGATCCTAGGAGCAGCTATCATCAGGATCAGGGCCAACCCCACAGGCCCCGAAACGAGACAGATGATCTACTTTTCTGAGATCGCCAACAAGCTGTATCTCAGCCTGGCCACCTGCGCAGACCTGGGACTGATCCCCAAGGATTTCCCCCTCAGCATGCCCATGTCACCCTCGGGAAAAGGCAAGGGGACAGACGCTGGAATAACGCCCACACAAAATCGACATCATCTCAGCGGACCCGCAGGCCAGACCTCCAGATCAACACCATCGGACAATCCCGCAGACCAGATCTCCGCCACCTATCGTGCTCCCAACTCAGACCCCAAAGGTGAGCCAGTCAGGGCGGGATACAATAGTTACATCCCCCAAAACCTGCTCATGCCCAACCAGGGCACAACCGCCCCCTAGACCCACCAGCCTCCCATTCCCAGCCACAGAGGCCAATCGGGGTCGGCTCGAGCAGCACCTACGGGACCTGTACGCGGGCAGTGCTTTCAACGTCTGCGAGCACCAACCCCTCCCCATGATGTCCGGCCCTCCACTGAGCCTCAACATCGACCCCTCAGCCACCCCCAAACCCTACCACACTCCCATTGCCATCCCCATACACTGGCAGGATGAAGTAAAGGCCGGCCTCGACCAGGATGTCCGCCTCGGAGTCCTGGAGCAGGTCCCCCTGGGGACCCCTGACACTTGGTGCCATCGAATGGTCATATGCACCAAGAAGAACGGGTCCCTCAGGCGGACCATTGATTTTCAACAATTAAACCAGCACGCAACCCGGGAGACGCACCACACACAGTCCCCTTTCCACCAGGCCAGAGCCGTTCCAGTGCACACCAAGAAGACCATCTTTGATGCCTGGAACGGTTACCACTCCGTCGCCCACGCGGAAGCCGACCGCCACTTCACCACCTTCATCACCCTATGGGGACGGTATCGGTATCGCTCCACACCACAGGGCTACATAGCCTCTGGAGATGCCTACACAGCCTGCTATGACAGCCTCGTAGCCGGAGTTGAGAAGAAAACCAAATGCATCGATGATGCCCTCCTCTGGTCAGGCTCCATTGAGGATGCATTCCACCAGGCAACGGAATGGTTAGACATCTGTGCGAGAAACGGCATCACCCTCAACCCGAGCAAGTTCTGCTTCGCCCAAGATGAAGTAGATTTTGCCGGATTCGAGATAACCCAGACAGAGGTCAAGCCCTGTCGAAAGTACCTCCGTGCCATCTCCGAATTCCCGACACCAACAAGCATCACAGACATACGGGCCTGGTTCGGCCTCGTCAACCAGGTCGCGTATGCCTTCTCCATAGCGTCCGTGATGTCCCCCTTCCGCTCCTTACTCAAGCCATCCTCCCCGTTCACATGGAGCCCAGATCTCCAGCAAGCATTCGACGCTTCCAAGACAGAGATCTGCACAAGGATCCAGGAAGGGGTCAAGATTTTCGATAAGAACCTCCCCACCTGCCTGGCGACTGACTGGAGCAAGGACGGGATTGGGTACTGGCTATTCCAGAAACACTGCCAGTGCCCATCCCGCGAGATCTTCTGCTGCCAGGAGGGGTGGAAGGTTACCCTAGTCGGATCCCGGTTCACCCACCCAGCAGAGTCGAGATACGCGCCCGTCGAAGGAGAAGCACTGGCCGTGGTGGACGCGCTTGACAAAGCTCGCCATTTCGTTCTCGGCTGCAGTGACCTTGTCATTGCAGTCGACCACAAGCCCCTCTTGAAGCTCTTCGGCGATGGATCCTTGGAGGACATCCCCAACACCAGGTTACGCAATCTGAAGGTGAAAACACTCAGGTACAGATTCCGGATGGTGCACATTCCCGGCGTGAGAAATAAGACAAGCGACGCCCTCTCACGCCACCCATCCGGGATCCCCAGCCCAACCAGGATGAACCTCCCCGACGACAACACAGCACCCGACTCGCACCCGACTCGGCTTGCCCCAACCACAGCCCCAGGATACCAACTACACTCCTGGCGGGCATCTCAATCGCTCATCCCACCGAGGACGACGCCGCCGGCCTTGCAACCGCCCTCTGCGCCGCCATCACAGGCAAACCCCTTGACTGGGAGACACTCCAGGTCGCCACTGCAGCAGACGAGATCCTACAGAAGCTCTCCCTACTCATCGAACACGGGCCGCCAGAAAGAAGGCACCTTATGCCACCAACGACCCGGGATTACTTCCCCTTCATCCGCGCCCTCTCCACAGTCGACGGAGTCATCTGCCGCGGGGACAGGATCATTATCCCAACAGAGCTACGACCTGCCTGCCTCGACGCACTCCATGCAGCTCACCAAGGCGTCAGCAAGATGACCGCACGGGCAGAAGCCTCCATATTCTGGCCAGGGATAACCAAAGATATTGCGGCCACCAGAGACAGATGTGCCGTATGCAATGGCAACGCCCCCTCTCAACCCGCCATGCCGTCCATCACACCAGTGGAACCCATCTACTCATTCCAGCACATATGCGCAGATTTTTTTCACCACCAAGGGGTCACCTACCTTGTCCTGGTGGACCGCTTCTCCAACTGGCCAGTCGTCACCACGTCTAGAGACGGAGCAACAGGCCTCACCCAGACGCTCAGAGACACGTTCTCAACTTTCGGGATACCCGACACACTTACGTCGGACAGCGGCCCAGAATTCGCCTCCCACACAACCAGGGCCTTCCTGGCCAACTGGGGAGTGCACCATAGAATATCGTCGGCATACAACCCTCATGCAAACTGCCGGGCCGAAGTTGCAGTGAAAACCATGAAGCGACTGATCGCCGGAAACACCGGCCCAGCCGGCGCCCTCTCCGACAAGTTCCACAAGGCCCTATTGCAGTACAGGAATGGACCGGATCCTGAGACCAAGATGTCTCCCGCCACTTGCCTCTTTGGCAGACCCACCCGTGACCTCCTCCCCGGCATCCCAGACCGCTATCGGCCTCACACAGACTGGTCCGACCATCTCTATCTCCGCGAGAGGGCACTCTCCAAACGAGCCATCACGGGCCGAACACGATGGGACGAACACACCCAGGGCCTCTCCCCCCTCAAGTGCGGCGACACTACTGGTCCAAAACCAGACTGGCCGCCACCCCAACAAGTGGGACAAGACAGGCACGGTCGTAGAAGTCCTCCAATACCATCAGTACTCTGTTCGCACAGACTGCTCAGGCAGACTCACCACCAGAAACCGCAGATTCCTCCGACGATACACCCCGCACCAGACGAAACCCACGTCCCAGCCGCCATACTCCCCCCTTCCGGATGCCCCGATCCCACAAGAGCGACCGCTTACCCCCACCTACCACGACATGAGGCAACCCCAACCCGATCCACCGCCCACAACCACAGGCCTCACGCCCCCGCAAGAGCCTCCGACCACCCCGGCAACCGCCCCTCCACCACCGGCAACGCCGGCTCAGACTACCCCCGTCGCTCAACCCGGAAGCATCCCCAGATCATACGCCTCGGTCGCCCAGACGCCGGCCAAACCACCCGTCCGCCCCACCGGGACCTCACCAGCAACACCGGCCCCCAGCCGCCCCGCGGCGCCCAGAACCATCATCTCTCCAGGAACACCCCCTCGCCGACCCTCGCCCTCCTCCCAATCGGAATCCAGCAAACTCCTACCCAACATGCGGCCGCCACCCCTGCGACGAAGCAGGTGAGGACCAAAACCAATCGACCGATATGGACATAAGTAAACAATCTCTCAGTAGGCCATACTGCCTACTTGGGGGAGGTAGTGGACATTGTATAGTATACTTGGACATTGTAAATGTACGACCCCTTACCTGATTGACCCTTTACCCAATACTCAGTTGTTGCACACATTGCTTTGGAGACACATGATATTTGCATTCAGTTCAATCCAAGAAGTAAAGGCGTACGGTGCTATCCTCTACTGTCCTTTACCACATCTGTTGCACTTGCTTTCATGTCTAGGGTGAGACTTCCTTTCTTTGAGGAGTATGCCTTTCCCTTGGAATATGACCTCCCAATCTCTCGACCTTTCGATTGCCCTATGTGATCTCTGTGTTTGATCACTTCCAGGAGCTTCTCTTGCTTAAGCCCATTCTGGAGAATCCTCTGTTGGTCATGGACTGCTGCCTTCTGTCTAACTATTCGTTTAGTTTTTTCCAGCGTCACGTCGGGGTCCATTTGCAAGCGTTCTGAGAGAGTACTGTCTCGTATTCCCACTATTATCCTGTCTCGTATCAATTCTTCTCTGAGGTCTCCGTAAGCGCAATTTTCTGCCAGCTGATAGAGGATGGTAATGAATTGTTCAACGGTCTCCTCTTCTCCCTGGATACGGCGATTAAATCGGGCACGTTCGAAGACTGTATTCTTTCGAACTTTAAAGAAAGAGTCAAACTTGTCGATGACAGTATCAAACTTCTTTCTGTCCTCCTCAGAGATATCTGTTGATAACAGGACATCTTCAGCCTCTTCCCCCATACAATATAGTAGGGTTCCTGTTTGTTTACAAGGACACTGAGATATTGATTTGTGGTTACCTGTCATCAAGAAAATATTCGTTTGTAAGGTCCTTGATTTCTTTGAATCTTTCAGTGTTAAGGCTATATAGAACATCTGGTCGAAATGTTGAGAGAGTAAAATTTGAAGTTGATTATTGAGAAGGTTGTTGTATGTCAACTGAGAGTTCATTGAGACTTTCATAGTGTTATTTATTATATCACACACACACACACACACACACGTACATTTTGTTATGCTGTTTATGTTCCTCCCCTTTTGATTAAAAAAATTGTTTTGTTGGCTGTTCCAATAATATATTCATATCATTCTTCGTGGGTGGTATAGAATGCTCTCCTGATGTAGGGGGACTCTGTTGTTCATGTCGTAGTTAACCCTTCCACTGGTTGATTTACGATGCATATATTCTATAAAATGTATCATTTTCACATTATATATTTTTTATGGCAAGAGGGAATATTATATAACCTAGCAACCATATACAAGGTGATAGCTAATGAGTTGACAAACAATTGTAACTAACTTTTGTTGCTTAGCAACAAACCATATTTCCATTGATTTTGTTATAAGAAAACAGGAAGTATGAATGAAGTTAAATTTTTCTTCCTATCGACTGGTATTCTTCAATCTTTGGCTGATGTCAGGTTATACATAGAGTGTCAGACGACGAACAATGTGATGAATTCTGGTTGCTTAGAAACAAACCACATAAATATTAATAGTTGGCCATTGAAGTAGCCATGGCAACACTGTTGATAAATATTCTAATGTAGTTTTAACCTACAAACAGTCGGAAGCTAAGCTGGTACTCGACCAGATTTGATTGGCAAAATGGCCAGATTAATGCGACACGTTGTGACTGCCACTTTAATATATTTTTTAATCTTGTGGTTACAACTTTGAAGCTCCATGAATTCTGCACACTGATTGATATCTGCTGGGAGGCTGTTGGATCCTGGGATAAGTGACACCTCCTCCCTCCTGGGTGCATGGCTGCACACTGAGCCAGAGAGAAGAGAATGTCACTGAAGGACTCATGGCTGTGAATTCTGTCACTGTTCCCTGCACAGCCAACAAGGTAATAACTGAATTGAATTGATTGGCAGTAACTAGTCACACAGCACATCTGGTCCCATCCTCATCCATCGTAACCACCAGCCAATACTGGATGCATAGCCAGAACTCCTAGTCATGAAGACTGGGACTTTAGCACAAGATTTAGCCTGCCCCAGCATGATGGATGGCCGAGGAAAGAGCCACAGCCTTGGAATGAGTGTCAGGAACCTCAGAGTGGAGCTTGTTATAGATACCCCAGTCAATGGCCATGGACAGTGATGTTGGCAGAGTGGGATATTCACATAATCTATAGTTAAACAGTCTCCCTTCCAGTTTCCTTTGCAAGGATGTGGAGTTTTGGTGTCAGGTATCTCAAGGTACCTGGGGCCAGACAATTCAGTGATTATAAAGAAGCTAACATGGTTCAATATGCAGCAGGTTTACTCTGGAAGCCTCATGGATGTACTGATATCTGTTTACTGAAATCTGAACAGAAATGTAGTTATCATTATAGTGAAGATATTCAATCAACGAATAAAACGAAAACATTTTTATTTCACAGAAAATCCTTCCCAAGAGTTACAAGCAAGCCTTCATGCATGCTGTACTGATCCAGTAATTTGCCATGAATACTTAGGGCTAGGGCTAGGGCTAGGGCTAGTTTCACCTTATCATGCTGGAGGCGATAATGACTGCACCCTGCACTGTTTATGTGTGTGTGTGTGTGTTGTGTGTGTCACATGTCTGTGTGTGTATGTTGTGTGTGTCTGAGAGAGAAATAATGTTACAATGACCTTCTCAATAATCAATCTGAAATTAACTCTCGCGATGTTTCAACCAGATACTCTAGCCTTCATTAGGAATTAACATGTTACCTTGTGTTACCAATCCTCATAGTCCTGATGTTTAACACTTGAGAGGAGAGAGGGGAGGCAATGGCCTGAGGGCTTGGACACAAGAGAGAGAAATTGAGTAGTAGCTGAATAATAACTAGCCATGAATACTGATAGTGCTGATAATGGGGAATCATGTTTTTTGCCATTATCTAGCTACAATTTTTGATTATTTGACCCCATACTTTTCCAGTTCATTTGACTTATCCATAGAAATATAACCTCCACCAAACCGTGGGTTTGGAATGAGAACCAGCATCAACTCAAATAAGTAGACATTTTTTGGCTATTTCTAGCCATCACACACACACACACACGCACACACACACATTCATAATTATGGCTATACCTTTTACATACCGGCAGCTATCCATTACCACTACTAATTTTTTCCTGTTTATAATAGTGAACATTTCCAGGAACCTGCTTCATCATAATTATAGTTCACTTCCTAAATCTTAAATTCTAGATTGTCTACTGGAACATCTTATATGAGATTGAACACCCAATATGAGATCTTGAGGAGGAAAATATAAGCAGTTGAGTCAGATGTAAGTGAATGCAGGTGAGAAATGAGAAGGATTGGAAAAGCTGGAGTACGCTGC
Source organism: Cladorhizidae sp. MBARI D1340-BT2 (assembly GCA_028752905.1). Classification (NCBI taxonomy): domain Eukaryota; kingdom Metazoa; phylum Porifera; class Demospongiae; order Poecilosclerida; family Cladorhizidae; species Cladorhizidae sp. MBARI D1340-BT2. Next base: position 16,692,049 of record JAQNBH010000001.1, read on the forward strand.
AGTTGCATAAAATTGGCAAAGAATGGTACAGGAGTGGAGAGGTGGTCAGGAAGGTGTGCAGTTCCCAGTTAGACTGAGAACTGGGTTGTTGAAGGATAAGAAATGATAAATGTATCAGGGGAAGATGTGGGACATTTCTTGATGATGTGCGGGGAATTCGAGAGGGATCGGCTGGTACTGGTGGATTAGGTGCACAGAATTGCAGGGGCTGGACAGTGGCTGGATGAATATAGAATATATGAAAAGGTGGCATTGCTGTTTGGGAAAGGTGTGGAGGGAGTAATGCAGTGACAAGGAGGTGGGCAAGTGTGTTGGTAGCAGAGGAGAAAGGAACTGTTGTATGGCAAGCTGATAATTTGGTCCCCCCCCCTCCTCCCTCCCCCCCCCCCACCTCCTTCAGACACTCTTAGCTATTAGATATTACTGTTATAGCTAGATTTTTACCAGTTTCCCACGTGCTGTAAAACGATGTGATGGCCTTAACAGGCTCAGTATTATTTGTATTGGCCGGTCAATAAGGGCAAGGACAGATAAAAGATAACAGATAACATGGAGCGAGACTCATGACTCAGTTATGCTCCTGACGTGAGCCATTGCACAATAAAAATTATTTATTACGAGTTGCGTCGTTCTAAACAGACAACCAAGAGCTTGAAACGCCGCCACGATCCGCGTATCCACGGCAAAGACGCTGTGCTGGCGTGCGTATATTACCATTTTTCTGTGCTTCTTTATAGACTCTTCTTCTATGTGAACGTGAATATAACACTACAAATCTGCACATCTATCCCTGCTACAACCATTGTCAATCGCTCATACATTGAAACTGTAATATATTTGATACACCTATATAGCTGGGAACAAACGCAAAGGATAAAGATCATTATAATTATACATATCTATCCAAGACACAAATTGCATTAATAGAAATTTGACTATACATCTGAGAAACACACAAAGCCAGCTTTCCCTGGTTCTCAGTAAGTAAGAGTACAGACCTACTGACTTAGTGCCAAAGTTTGTAAATGTCCAGTCAACTGGTTTCAGTTTAAAAAAATGGCTTCATTTCTACCTACAGCTTTGATAATGTTCTTGAATTTGGAGTTTATAGTTTGCCGTGAAAAGCTTGAAATAGAAATGTTGAATCCTGATATTGCTATTGGAACTTACAAGTGTTCTGACCAAGAAGGGATTATTTTTAACTGCACTACATCCAGAGTAAGCATAACAGATCTTCAAGGTGAGCAACTGCTAATGATATATGATGCAACTAAACAGCAACGCTGGATAACTATCCAAACAGACTTGTTCATTCAGTACACAACAGAGCAAGGCTATAAAGATTATCATGTACCAAATTTTCTTCGGGAAATGTGGGGCCAAGGTTCTGATGAATCGCATTTCGAATTTCTCAATGCTATGCCACCAGGTTATCACTCCCAAGAATTGATGAGGTCTGTTGAATCATTTGTTTCCAAACCCACCACATTCTTCATCGTACAATCTGCATATAAACTAGGCAGAGACTTGAACTACACCGGGACAAATTATCCTTCAATTCTTCCTTTCTACTTGATAGCACAAACATTGGAGAGACTCCTATTGTCAGCTGAGAAAAAGTGTGAATATGTCAGAAAATATAGTGCCATTGCAGATGATGACAACTGTTTGGAAGAATGTCCTCCTTGTCCAGAACAAGAATGTCTTAGTTTATGCGGCTATGGATGTCATTGCTGGAAGTGGGTTTGTGGAGACTGTTGCTACCACCATGGTTGCCATGGACACGACCTTTGCTGTCGAAAGAAATTGATACAAACCAAATGTTTATTTCCTCTCAGTTTCAAGTGTGAATCCAAGTATAACTGCTGACCTAATCGATAACCAGTCACATGTTAAGCTTGTGAATATTGTTGCTTATATGCAGATATTAATATATAATATCGATTTAGGGGGAATGAGGGAGGGAGGGGTGTGTGGGAAGGGAAAAAATAACTTCATATTTAGCAAATAAAAGAAAACAACAGTTGCTCCTCTTTTGTCTTTGGCACTGAAGTGCTGTCCCAATAATCCCATCATCCTGATAATTCACGGGGGAGATAATGGGGGTGGGGGAAGGAGCAAATGCCCAATGTCCTGTCTAACAAGCTACTAAAATTGGTGAAAACTATAAATACTGTCACAAACTCCAGGCCAGCTCTGACAGAGCCATTCTAAATGGTACCTAGTAATACACTGATGATGTAATGTGGTTGAGCACATGGCATTGCCTGTTATTGCAGCTTTCTGACATCTTGTTGTCTGGCCAATGCAAAAGAGCTAACTCCACCTCTGTAATCCTACCATTCCAATGTGTTAGGGAGATTCATGTACCTATCTATGCGTTCAATATAATATTATTGTGAGTAGTGTATACAGCAACCCGAGCAGGAAATATAATTATTCACTTAGAAAAGAACACAGCGACAAACTTCACATGGAGAAATATACATCCATCATGAGAGCCGAAATAATGACGGTACAACAATGAGCTAGACAAATGAGGTGGCAGATCAGCACTGACTGGAAACACCCTGAACGATCAAAACAGGTGTGGTGTGATATATACCTCGTGCTCTCTAGCTCATTCCCTTCAGTTTTCGTAGCAACCTAAATAGACAGCGTGGTGATAACAAGAAGCCCTTCTGAAGCAGCTCGCGCAGTAAAATCTCTTTTGCACTTTCAGCCATGAAGACCAGCAACCCCTCTTGGAAGTATTGGAAGAGTATTTCTGTACACCTGATGACCATGCAGATGATAGTGACATAGAAGATGACAGTGAGCTAAATGCATGTGTATACAAATAAAACATCATGCTTACAAAAAAATGGTGATTTCATTTCAATCAGATATTGTGTGTGTGTTTGATGTCAAATAGGAGTTGAAGCAGAAGTGATGTGAATTGATCACCATCATTCCTTGCTTCAATTGGACAGACTTCTTTGCTTCGCATTTGAAGAAGTTCTCAGGAATAAAGCGTTTCCACCAATTCATATTCAGTTCATCCGATCCAGGCACAGTGACAGCAAAGGAGCGTTCAGACACTGTACAACACCGGTTTGTGCTTGCCAAACATTGCTGGACACCAACAGTCACAGATATGCCACACATCATATCACTCCCGCCAAAGGTTTGTCTCTAGAACGACAGTGGTACTTATTTGACAGCATCCGACAGTTCTGTCCCAAGAAGGACAAAGACATAACATGCCCCAAACCATCATCTTTTCTAAAGCCATCCAGTCAAGCTGCTCACCAGTGGTTAACGAGGAAGTGGAGAACTCGACCACATCAGCACCACCGACAAAAAGGGTCCGCACGTGCACGACCTGCAAGAAAGTAGGACACAATAGCAGGTCATGCCCAGAACCATGACATCAGCATTCTTTCACTTAGCTACTCACTACCTTCTCCTTGCTAATTTTATCCTTGCTAATTTTATTTTTATGTCCTTGCTATAACCATTATCAAAGATAACCAGGATTATCTACTGCTGTCAGCACTAGCCACTCAATCAAACTACACTTTTAGCTTAGCTACTAATCCAAAACCAAAGGTAAAATAAAGTAGTGAAGGTGCATAAACTCACTTGGCCCCCGATAACTTGAAGATACTAGCTCTCAAAACAAACAAAAAATCTGACTTGTGTAGCTAGGGTGTAATTTAGTTTAAACAAAGTAGTAATGGTGCAAAAACTCAGTTGGACCCTATGGACCCTATAGAGATGACGATAAAACTATAGATAGCTATACAAAATTACCTATCAAACAGACACCACTATGTGGAACTAGAAGGTTTTTCATCTACCAAACTAACTGTCATATCAGGGGTTCCACAGGGCAGTATTCTGGGGCCACTTTTATTCCTGGTGTATGTAAACGACATACCAGCAGCTATTAGTTTCTCATCATCCTACATGTTTGCCGACGACATCAAACTTGTCAAATCAATCTCCTCTCCCGAAGACTATAATTTATTGCAGATTGACTTAACAACCATAACATGCTGGTGTAAGAAATGGAATCTACAATTGAATGAATCTAAATGCTCTGCAATGAGAATCTCGCTAACCAAAAAGGATCCCCACACTTACAGTGTAAACGGAACTGTCATTCCTCACACTGATGGTCAGAGAGATCTAGAATCTTCACCACATGCAACCTCTCCTGGTCAGAACATATTTCCAAAATATGCAGAAACGCTTATTTTGCTCTTAACCTGATAAGGAGAACCTTCCAATCCTCATCTTCTACAGTTGTAAAAAAATCCCTATACATCTCATTGATAAGGTCTAAAATAACCTATTGCTCTCAGCTTTGGAGACCTCGCCTTTTAAAGGACATCTCTCTGCTGGAAAAGGTCCAACGTCGAACTACAAAATACATTTTGAATGATCACACATCAGACTACAAATCCAGACTCATTACCTTAAACTTACTACCACTGATGTACTGGTTCGAACTACAAGACATCCTCTTCCTTGTAAAATCGTTAAAGGATCGTTCGAGCAACTTTGACATACAAAAATACATATCATTCTCTACCAACCCTACTCGGTCATCTTCACTTCACAAATTAAACTACAAATTCACTCGCTCCTCCAACAGTAGACATTTCTACTTCAACCGCATTGTACTACTATGGAATGCACTGCCTCCTATTGACATTTCACAATCACTATTATCTATCAAGAAACAACTGGTACCGTACTTATGGCATTATTTCCTAAATCACTTTGACCCAGCCGACACATGCACTTTTCACTATCTTTGTCCTTGCGCACCATGCCATATGATCAATATTAATAGGACCCCTGATTAACTCTGATTAACTCTGTATTGTTCCTTTTACTTTTTCTTTTCTTCATTTTCAGGCTTCACCAGTTCTTGGTTCATTGACCTTCAGCAATCATTATTTCCAATATCACTCACACACATTTCACACCTGTCAACATGGCTGTAAAGTTCATAATAATAATAATAATAATAATAATAATAATAAGCCTATAACTTGAAGATGCTAGCCCTCAAAACAATAAACAAAATTCTAAACAGTTAACTTGTAGCTAGCCAGGGTGTAGCTAATAACAAACTAAGACTACACCATACCTTTCACAAGATGCCAAGAAGTTCTTCTCCCTTTGTCCCAGCAGGGTAGCCTATGCCAAAAACTACTTCTGGTACGGGTCGTCATGATTAAAAACATGACGTCACCAATATGTGACGCGAGACGTCGTTTGACAGTGTAGTGAAGAATGGATGCAAAACTGTGTATAAGTTTGGAATGGCATTAGATCAAGGCACAATTCCAGTACCATTCTATTTAGCTATCCTTGAACTTTAACCTCATGACAATAACGCAGATATTTTGGCCCCTTTTCTCAGATCGTATCACAGATATGCTGCTTTGGAAATTCTGATGGCAGAAACAACAGCGTTCCCGACAGGTTTGTATTCTCTTAATTTACAAACATTATATACCAGAGAGCTTGTAAGCAGTGAACAAGTTGTTCCTTCGCGGATTGCTTTAAGGATGTCATTATTTATCCAAGGTAAACTTCTATGAGATGATATCTTCCTTGGGATGCACCTCTCAATAACATTCATAAACTTTTTGTCAGCCATCCCAGAAATCTTCCAAACTATATACTGTGCAGTGGCACATAAATTGCATTCTGTGATAGAAGCAGGACATTTAGAAATACACCTGGTGTAAACAGATTAATATTTGGAGCCACTTCATTTTTCAATGTATTAATTTTTGAAAATACAATCTAACATATAAAATCACACCTTCTAATCAACTTCAAATTCTTGACATTTCGATGAAGACTAGAGCATCTAGTTGAAATATTGAGTGAATAAAATTTGAAGTTGATTATTGAGAAGGTGATTTTAATTTATTATGTCAACTGAGAGTTCATTTGTTTATAAATGTAATAATTAAAAAATTAAAAAAAAAATATATATTTAAAAGCACCAGTAACTAAAGGCAACACTACCCACCAATGGACCCCAAAACAGAAATAGAGTTTCCTCTCTACACTGCCACTGACAATTGCAACTGAGGGAGTTCACTTTACGTCAAATCTGTGGCCAAGGTCTTGATGAAAGCCATTGCGAGTGACCCCCAATGTCTCTATGGCAACCAAGATGAAGGAGGGACTATGATCTAAACTTGTGTATATATTTGGCCAGCTCTGCTGCAGCAGCTACTGCACCTGCACTGCTGGTATATAGCCAAACCACAATATGATAATGCCTAGGAGTCCGGATCCATTATATCCCTATAGTAAGGGCTTAAATAATTATTTTAATTTTTTTAAATAAAATCCCTGATTCTGCTCCCCATTAAGTCTCTAAGGAAATGGCTAGTACCTAGTACCTTCTAGAGAACTGCTCCAACATTCCCTGCTAATTATATGTTCCATCAAATTATATGTTCCATCAACAAGAGAACAATGCTCGTAAATAGTTGTGAGGTTGTGTGTGCATTATTGTTGTGTCCAGGTCAATGTTTGGTGCATGCATGCAACACTGCAATGCATAATGATGTTTAGATCCCAGACACTCTCTAACTGTTCGACAAATGGACCATCACACAATATGTGCTTTCCCTAGATAATTTTCCTTGCCAAATTGACACTGGAGGATCTTGAGCAGTCGTACAGCAGCACCACATCACTATGGTGTCAGGGTGCAGATATTAGCATGTGATTGGCAGGAGTGTATTGGGAACTTTGAATGCCTATTTATCCTAGGGCAGGTGTCTGGGCTGGGGCTCAATAAATTATGCTAGCATTTTTTTTAGCATTTTAGGTGTGCTGAAGCATTGAGAATAATGCCAGCATTATAGGCAGAATTTTTGCTGATTCCAAGCATTATAGGCAGGATTTAAAAAAAAGAAGTTAATTTTTGAATACATGATGCAAAAAAAGCAGACTGGATCACAAGTTTAATTTTTATACAGCAGATATCTATGCAAAGACAAAACTGGCTTGGAGAGAAACTACAGGTCTGCCAGTCCCTATATACTTATTCAAGCACTCGATGGTGGTCGAAATGGGAGGCAATGAAGCACATGCTTGATGCTTTTGGGGAAGTTCATCCCTTCCTTGAAAATAATGATCTCCCACATGCTTTTGATATCTACCTATAATGCCTGAAATTCAGCCCAGAAAAAGTGGATTAAAAAAACCCCTTGAAATTCATCTTATCGTGTAATGCAATAGCACTCCCTATATTCATTGGCTTGACCCCCACTTTCAAAATGGTGGATGGAAAAACAAAAGCTGACATCCAATCTAAAAACTTTGCAGCAGCTTATTCAAGAGGCTAGGTTGTGTGTTTAAGCTGATATTAGCCACAAAAAAGTCTCCTAGTGGGCCTTGAATCCTTCGCCAAGGTAGTAAACCAGCAGACACAAAACCCATAGAAAGTGAGAAAACCTTCTAGCTCATCTCAAGGGTCTATGTTCGTTTCTTTCTTTCCATCCATCTTTCCCTGTCGCTCAACTCGTGTATAATAGGTCCATTCATAAACTCCTCAGTACCAGAAGACTCCAGATGTTAGTCCTGCAGCGACTAATTAGCTTGATGATTGCAGGAGAGGCATGGGTAGGGCATCTTGTCGAAGCAATCAAACTAGTTCACATACTTTCACATACTTTTTTACCCTTTTTTTCCTTTCTTAGAATTAGGTGTAGAATTAGGTCTATTCTAGAAAACATGTCTTGTGCTTATGTCCCACCTAAAATAACTGACAATCTCAACTGCATTGTGCGGTCTCTTCCAGGGCATTTCGGCTGTCTCTGGAAGTCCATCTGCTGAGAAGAACAACGCAGGCACTTTGTGTCTATCAAGAACCACTCAGAATCTCTTCGCTTTTGAGAAAGATAGTATATGTTCCTAGAGGGATCCCTGTGCTGTAAGAGCTGGTTATGTAGTGATGAGTAGCTTTTGTTTGCTCACCTCGGCCAGCCGTTACCAACTCCTTGAAGGTTGCTGTAACATGGTAGAGACGAAAGTTGCAACAACATACTTTATGTGTGGTGGACAATGTGGTGTGCATGGGTGTGGTCAACAACATACTGGTGGACAATGTTGTATGCATGGGTGTGGTCAACAACATACTGGTGGACAATGTGGTATGCATGGGTGTGGTCAACAACATACTGGTGGACAATGTGTTATGCATGGGTGTGGTCAACAACATACTGGTGGACAATGTGTTATGCATGGGTGTGGTCAACAACATACTGGTGGACAATGTGTTATGCATGGGTGTGGTCAACAACATACTGGTGGACAATGTGGCATGCATGGGTGTGGTCAACAACATACTGGTGGACAATGTGGTATGCATGGGTGTGGTCAACAACATACTGGTGGACAATGTTGTATGCATGGGTGTGGTCAACAACATACTGGTGGACAATGTGGTATGCATGGGTGTGGTCAATAACATACTGGTGGACAATGTGGCATGCATGGGTGTGGTCAATAACATACTGGTGGACAATGTGGCATGCATGGGTGTGGTCAATAACATACTGGTGGACAATGTGGCATGCATGGGTGTGGTCAACAACATACTGGTGGACAATGTGGTATGCATGGGTGTGGTCAACAACATACTGGTGGACAATGTGGCAAGCATGGGTGTGGTCAACAACATACTGGTGGACAATGTGGCATGCATGGGTGTGGTCCACAAGAGCGGACATGACTAGTTTACAACAACAAACAATTAGTATCTTTAATTAGCTTTTAGGTTGTTAGGGGAAGAGGATGTATTTCGGTTCAAACGGCTTCAAAAACCAAAATGCTGATGTAAAGATTAAATCTTAAAGCGTACGATGTCAGCGGAGAGCAATCGTATAACAATAAACAAGTTGTAAAAAGTGTTTGAAACATGGAGACTCGGAAGTTCACATGTGTTCGCACCATCGCTCAAACTATAATACAAACAACTTGAAACAACAGCAACATAACCCGCTTGACTACCTGAAATGTTGAGTGAGTCAAGACAAAAGTCTCAACAAACAACCAAATTGGATTGACAAGTTTTGGATTGACAAGTTATAAGCACGACCTGTACCCCATATAGAGCACATTCTTCTTGGCAGTACTTTACCAGTTGAAACAAGTTACGCCAATATTGTACTACTTTTAAGGGGGTGCATGATTTTAAATGATAAAAGGTTTGCTTGAGGCCTGTCTCCTTTCTCTTTAACAGTTCAATTAATCAAAAATGTTTTTGTATTTAAGTTAAATCGTTTTTTTTGTTTTTGGAGCAACGTCCCAACCGAGATACTTCGGCCTTCATCAGGGCAAAATCATCAGGGCAAAATGAAAGATAAATCTTAAAAGAATATGATGTCACCTTCACGAGAGCAATCGTACCGCATTTTTGTAGCTGTGTTTCTATCTCCCCCACCCCAGCAAATAACTTGCGTACAATATGTCTCTCCGTAGAACTTCCTAGCACCACAGGACTCCAAATGTTCCACCACAAGCACACACTATAACCTTGTTTAGCGATGGTGGAATAAAGCATTTTGTTGGATTAGCCAATAGGTTCGTTGACGGGCAATTAAGGTATTGATGTGCTCTATTATAAGCAATCAGGCTAATGATGTGCTTACAAGCTAATGCATGTGCTTTATTATAAGCAATCAAGCTAATGATGTGCTCTATTATAAGCAATCAAGCTAATGATGTGCTCTATTATAAGCAATCAAGCTAATGATGTACTCTATTATAAGCAATCAAGCAAATGATGTGCTCTATTATAAGCAATCAAGCTAATGATGTGCTCTATTATAAGCAATCAAGCAAATGATGTGCTCTATTATAAGCAATCAAGCTAATGTTGTGCTCTATTATAAGCAATCAAGCTAATGATGTGCTCTATTATAAGCAATCAAGCTAATGATGTGCTCTATTATAAGCAATCAAGCTAATGATGTGCTCAATTATAAGCAATCAAGCTAATGATGTGCTCTATTATAAGCAATCAGGCTAATGATGTGCTCAATTATAAGCAATCAGGCTAATGATGTGCTCTATTATAAGCAATCAAGCTAATGATGTGCTCTATTATAAGCAATCAAGCTAATGATGTGCTCTATTATAAGCAATCAAGCTAATGATGTGCTCTATTATAAGCAATCAAGCTAATGATGCGCTCTATTATAAGCAATCAAGCTAATGATGTGCTCTATTATAAGCAATCAAGCTAATGATGCGCTCTATTATAAGCAATCAAGCTAATGATGTGCTCTATTATAAGCAATCAAGCTAATGATGTGCTCTATTATAAGCAATCAAGCTAATGATGTGCTCTATTATAAGCAATCAAGCTAATGATGTGCTCTATTATAAGCAATCAAGCTAATGATGTGCTCTATTATAAGCAATCAAGCTAATGATGTGCTCTATTATAACCAATCAAGCTAATGATGTGCTCTATTATAAGCAATCAAGCTAATGATGTGCTCTATTATAAGCAATCAAGCTAATGATGTGCTCTATTATAACCAATCAAGCTAATGATGTGCTCTATTATAAGCAATCAAGCTAATGATGTGCTCTATTATAAGCAATCAAGTTAATGATGTGCTCTATTATAAGCAATCAAGCTAATGATGTGCTCTATTATAAGCAATCAAGCTAATGATGTGCTCTATTATAAGCAATCAAGCTAATGATGCGCTCTATTATAAGCAATCAAGCTAATGATGTGCTCTATTATAAGCAATCAAGCTAATGATGTGCTTTATTATAAGCAATCAAGTTAATGATGTGCTCTATTATAAGCAATCAAGCTAATGATGTGCTCTATTATAAGCAATCAAGCTAATGATGCGCTCTATTATAAGCAATCAAGCTAATGATGTGCTCTATTATAAGCAATCAAGCTAATGATGTGCTCTATTATAAGCAATCAAGCTAATGATGTGCTCTATTATAAGCAATCAAGCTAATGATGTACTCTATTATAAGCAAGCAAGCTAATGATGTGCTCTATTATAAGCAATCAAGCTAATGATGTGCTCTATTATAAGCAATCAGGCTAATGATGTGCTCTATTATAAGCAATCAAGCTAATGATGCGCTCTATTATAAGCAATCAAGCTAATGATGTGCTCTATTATAAGCAATCAAGCTAATGATGTGCTCTATTATAAGCAATCAAGCTAATGATGTGCTCTATTATAAACAATCAGGCAAATGATGTGCTCTATTATAAACAATCAAGCTAATGATGTGCTCTATTATAAGCAATCAAGCTAATGATGTGCTCTATTATAAGCAATCAGGCTAATGATGTGCTCTATTATAAGCAATCAAGCTAATGATGCGCTCTATTATAAGCAATCAAGCAAATGTTGTGCTCTATTATAAGCAATCAAGCTAATGATGTGCTCTATTATAAACAATCAGGCAAATGATGTGCTCTATTATAAACAATCAAGCTAATGATGTGCTCTATTATAATCAATCAAGCTAATGATGCGCTCTATTATAAGCAATCAAGCTAATGATGCGCTCTATTATAAGCAATCAAGCTAATGATGTGCTCTATTATAAGCAATCAAGCTAATGATGCGCTCTATTATAAGCAATCAAGCTAATGATGTGCTCTATTATAAGCAATCAAGCTAATGATGTGCTCTATTATAATCAATCAAGCTAATGATGCGCTCTATTATAAGCAATCAAGCTAATGATGTGCTCTATTATAAGCAATCAAGCTAATGATGCGCTCTATTATAAGCAATCAAGCTAATGATGTGCTCTATTATAAGCAATCAAGCTAATGATGTGCTCTATTATAAGCAATCAAGCTAATGATGTGCTCTATTATAAGCAATCAAGCTAATGATGTGCTCTATTGTAAGCAATCAAGCTAATGATTTTCTCTATTATATATAAGCAATCAAGCTAATGATGTGCTCTATTATAAGCAATCAAGCTAATGATGTGCTCTATTATAAGCAATCAAGCTAATGATGTGCTCTATTATAAGCAATCAAGCTAATGATGTGCTCTATTATAAGCAATCAAGCTAATGATGTGCTCTATTATAAGCAATCAGGCTAATGATGTGCTCTATTATAAGCAATCAAGCTAATGATGTGCTCTATTATAAGCAATCAAGCTAATGAAGTGCTCTATTATAAGCAATCAAGCTAATGATGTGCTCTATTATAAGCAATCAAGCTAATGATGTGCTCTATTATAAGCAATCAAGCTAATGATGTGCTCTATTATAAGCAATCAAGCTAATGATGTGCTCTATTATAAGCAATCAAGCTAATGATGTGCTCTATTATAAGCAATCAAGCTAATGATGTGCTCTATTATAAGCAATCAGGCTAATGATGTGCTCTATTATAAGCAATCAAGCTAATGATGCGCTCTATTATAAGCAATCAAGCTAATGATGTGCTCTATTATAAGCAATCAAGCTAATGATGTGCTCTATTATAAGCAATCAAGCTAATGATGTGCTCTATTATAAGCAAACAAGCTAATGATGTGCTATATTATAAGCAATCAAGCTAATGATGTGCTCTATTATAAGCAAACAAGCTAATGATGTGCTATATTATAAGCAATCAAGCTAATGATGTGCTCTATTATAAGCAATCAAGCTAATGATGTGCTCTATTATAAGCAATCAAGCTAATGATGTGCTCTATTATAAGCAATCAAGCTAATGATGTGCTCTATTATAAGCAATCAAGCTAATGATGTGCTCTATTATAAGCAATCAAGCTAATGATATGCTCTATTATAAGCAATCAAGCTAATGATGTGCTCTATTATAAGCAATCAAGCTAATGATGTGCTCTATTATAAGCAATCAAGCTAATGATGTGCTCTATTATAAGCAATCAAGCTAATGATGTGCTCTATTATAAGCAATCAAGCTAATGTTGTGCTCTATTATAAGCAATCAAGCTAATGATGTGCTCTATTATAAGCAATCAAGCTAATGATGTGCTCTATTATAAGCAATCAAGCTAATGATGTGCTCTATTATAAGCAATCAAGCTAATGATGTGCTCTATTATAAGCAATCAAGCTAATGATGTGCTCTATTATAAGCAAACAAGCTAATGATGTGCTATATTATAAGCAATCAAGCTAATGCATGTGCTCTATTATAAGCAATCAAGCTAATGATGTGCTCTATTATAAGCAATCAAGCTAATGATGTGCTCTTTTATAAGCAATCAAGCTAATGATGTGCTCTATTATAAGCAATCAAGCTAATGATGTGCTCTATTATAAGCAATCAAGCTAATGTTGTGCTCTATTATAAGCAATCAAGCTAATGATGTGCTCTATTATAAGCAATCAAGCTAATGTTGTGCTCTATTATAAGCAATCAAGCTAATGATGTGCTCTATTGTAAGCAATCAAGCTAATGATGTGCTCTATTATAAGCAATCAAGCTAATGATGTCTCTATTATAAGCAATCAAGCTAATGATGTGCTCTATTATAAGCAATCAAGCTAATGATGTGCTCTATTATAAGCAATCAAGCTAATGATGTGCTCTATTATAAGCAATCAAGCTAATGCATATGCTCTATTATAAGCAATCAAGCTAATGATGTGCTCTATTGTAAGCAATCAAGCTAATGATGTACTCTATTATAAGCAATCAAGCTAATGATGTGCTCTATTATAAGCAATCAAGCTAATGTGCTCTATTATAAGCAATCAGGCTAATGATGTGCTCTATTATAAGCAATCAAGCTAATGATGCGCTCTATTATAAGCAATCAAGCTAATGATGTGCTCTATTATAAGCAATCAAGCTAATGATGTGCTCTATTATAAGCAATCAAGCTAATGATGTGCTCTATTATAAGCAATCAGGCTAATGATGCGCTCTATTATAAGCAATCAAGCTAATGATGTGCTCTATTATAAGCAATCAAGCTAATGATGTGCTCTATTATAAGCAATCAAGCTAATGATGCGCTCTATTATAAGCAATCAAGCTAATGATGTGCTCTATTATAAGCAATCAAGCTAATGATGTGCTCTATTATAAGAAATCAAGCTAATGATGTGCTCTATTATAAGCAATCAAGCTAATGATGTGCTCTATTATAAGCAATCAAGCTAATGATGCGCTCTATTATAAGCAATCAAGCTAATGATGTGCTCTATTATAAGCAATCAAGCTAATGATGTGCTCTATTATAAGCAATCAAGCTAATGATGTGCTCTATTATAAGCAATCAGGCTAATGATGTGCTCTATTATAAGAATCAAGCTAATGATGTGCTCTATTATAAGCAATCAAGCTAATGATGTGCTCTATTATAAGCAATCAAGCTAATGATGTGCTCTATTATAAGCAATCAAGCTAATGATGTTCTCTATTATAAGCAATCAAGCTAATGATGTGCTCTATTATAAGCAATCAAGCTAATGATGTTCTCTATTATAAGCAATCAAGCTAATGATGTGCTCTATTATAATCAATCAAGCTAATGATGTGCTCTATTATAAGCAATCAGGCTAATGATGTGCTCTATTATAATCAATCAAGCTAATGATGTGCTCTATTATAATCAATCAAGCTAATGCATGTGCTCTATTATAAGCAATCAAGCTAATGATGTGCTCTATTATAAGCAATCAAGCTAATGATGTGCTCTATTATAGAATGCCCCCCCCCCCGCCCCCCCCTAAATACACCCCTGTAGAGTGTGTGTAAAAACCTTAGCGCGCGCACATACAGACACACAAATACACACACACACACACACACACACCACACACACACACACACCACACACAGTACTAGACATCTGCCAGAGAGAGACTACACACACCCACAACACTTACTAGTGCTATTACTAGAGGCTCAACTATTATATATAAGCAATCAAGCTAATGTTGTGCTCTATTATAAGCAGTCAAGCTAATGATGTGCTCTATTATAAGCAGTCAAGCTAATGATGTGCTCTATTATAAGCAATCAAGCTAATGATGTTCTCTATTATAAGCAATCAAGCTAATGATGTGCTCTATTATAAGCAATCAAGCTAATGATGTGCTCTATTATAAGCAATCAAGCTAATGATGTGCTCTATTATAAGCAATCAAGCTAATGATGTGCTCTATTATAAGCAATCAAGTTAATGATGTGCTCTATTATAAGCAATCAAGCTAATGATGTTCTCTATTATAAGCAATCAAGCTAATGATGTGCTCTATTATAATCAATCAAGCTAATGATGTGCTCTATTATAATCAATCAAGCTAATGCATGTGCTCTATTATAAGCAATCAAGCTAATGATGTGCTCTATTATAAGCAATCAAGCTAATGATGTGCTCTATTATAAGCAATCAAGCTAATGATGTGCTCTATTATAAGCAATCAAGCTAATGATGTGCTCTATTATAAGCAATCAAGCTAATGATGTGCTCTATTATAAGCAATCAAGCTAATGATGTGCTCTATTATAAGCAATCAAGCTAATGATGTGCTCTATTATAAGCAATCAAGCTAATGATGTGCTCTATTATAAGCAATCAAGCTAATGATGTGCTCTATTATAATCAATCAAGCTAATGATGTGCTCTATTATAATCAATCAAGCTAATGCATGTGCTCTATTATAAGCAATCAAGCTAATGATGTGCTCTATTATAAGCAATCAAGCTAATGATGTGCTCTATTATAGAATGCCCCCCCCCCGCCCCCCCCTAAATACACCCCTGTAGAGTGTGTGTAAAAACCTTAGCGCGCGCACATACAGACACACAAATACACACACACACACACACACACACCACACACACACACACACCACACACAGTACTAGACATCTGCCAGAGAGAGACTACACACACCCACAACACTTACTAGTGCTATTACTAGAGGCTCAACTATTATATATAAGCAATCAAGCTAATGATGTGCTCTATTATAAGCAATCAAGCTAATGATGTGCTCTATTATAAGCAATCAAGCTAATTATGTGCTCTATTATAAGCAATCAAGTTAATGATGTGCTCTATTATAAGCAATCAAGCTAATGATGTGCTCTATTATAAGCAATCAAGCTAATGATGTGCTCTATTATAAGCAATCAAGCTAATGATGTGCTCTATTATAAGCAATCAAGCTAATGATGTGCTCTATTATAAGCAATCAAGCTAATGTTGTGCTCTATTATAAGCAATCAAGCTAATGATGTGCTCTATTATAAGCAATCAAGCTAATGTTGTGCTCTATTATAATCAATCAAGCTAATGATGTGCTCTATTATAAGCAATCAAGCTAATGATGTGCTCTATTATAAGCAATCAAGCTAATGATGCGCTCTATTATAAGCAATCAAGCTAATGATGTGCTCTATTATAAGCAATCAAGCTAATGATGTGCTCTATTATAAGAAATCAAGCTAATGATGTGCTCTATTATAAGCAATCAAGCTAATGATGCGCTCTATTATAAGCAATCAAGCTAATGATGCGCTCTATTATAAGCAATCAAGCTAATGATGTGCTCTATTATAAGCAATCAAGCTAATGATGTGCTCTATTATAAGCAATCAAGCTAATGATGTGCTCTATTATAAGCAATCAGGCTAATGATGTGCTCTATTATAAGCAATCAAGCTAATGATGTGCTCTATTATAAGCAATCAAGCTAATGATGTGCTCTATTATAAGCAATCAAGCTAATGATGTGCTCTATTATAAGCAATCAAGCTAATGATGTGCTCTATTATAAGCAATCAAGCTAATGATGTGCTCTATTATAAGCAATCAAGCTAATGATGTTCTCTATTATAAGCAATCAAGCTAATGATGTGCTCTATTATAAGCAATCAAGCTAATGATGTTCTCTATTATAAGCAATCAAGCTAATGATGTGCTCTATTATAATCAATCAAGCTAATGATGTGCTCTATTATAATCAATCAAGCTAATGCATGTGCTCTATTATAAGCAATCAAGCTAATGATGTGCTCTATTATAAGCAATCAAGCTAATGATGTGCTCTATTATAGAATGCCCCCCCCCCCCGCCCCCCCCTAAATACACCCCTGTAGAGTGTGTGTAAAAACCTTAGCGCGCGCACATACAGACACACAAATACACACACACACACACACACACACCACACACACACACACACCACACACAGTACTAGACATCTGCCAGAGAGAGACTACACACACCCACAACACTTACTAGTGCTATTACTAGAGGCTCAACTATTATATATAAGCAATCAAGCTAATGTTGTGCTCTATTATAAGCAGTCAAGCTAATGATGTGCTCTATTATAAGCAGTCAAGCTAATGATGTGCTCTATTATAAGCAATCAAGCTAATGATGTTCTCTATTATAAGCAATCAAGCTAATGATGTGCTCTATTATAAGCAATCAAGCTAATGATGTTCTCTATTATAAGCAATCAAGCTAATGATGTGCTCTATTATAATCAATCAAGCTAATGATGTGCTCTATTATAATCAATCAAGCTAATGCATGTGCTCTATTATAAGCAATCAAGCTAATGATGTGCTCTATTATAAGCAATCAAGCTAATGATGTGCTCTATTATAAGCAATCAAGCTAATGATGTGCTCTATTATAAGCAATCAAGCTAATGATGTGCTCTATTATAAGCAATCAAGCTAATGATGTGCTCTATTATAAGCAATCAAGCTAATGATGTGCTCTATTATAATCAATCAAGCTAATGATGTGCTCTATTATAATCAATCAAGCTAATGCATGTGCTCTATTATAAGCAATCAAGCTAATGATGTGCTCTATTATAAGCAATCAAGCTAATGATGTGCTCTATTATAGAATGCCCCCCCCCCGCCCCCCCCTAAATACACCCCTGTAGAGTGTGTGTAAAAACCTTAGCGCGCGCACGCGCGCGCATACAGACACACAAATACACACACACACACACACACACACCACACACACACACACACCACACACAGTACTAGACATCTGCCAGAGAGAGACTACACACACCCACAACACTTACTAGTGCTATTACTAGAGGCTCAACTATTATATATAAGCAATCAAGCTAATGATGTGCTCTATTATAAGCAATCAAGCTAATGATGTGCTCTATTATAAGCAATCAAGCTAATTATGTGCTCTATTATAAGCAATCAAGTTAATGATGTGCTCTATTATAAGCAATCAAGCTAATGATGTGCTCTATTATAAGCAATCAAGCTAATGATGTGCTCTATTATAAGCAATCAAGCTAATGATGTGCTCTATTATAAGCAATCAAGCTAATGATGTGCTCTATTATAAGCAATCAAGCTAATGATGTGCTCTATTATAAGCAATCAAGCTAATGATGTGCTCTATTATAAGCAATCAAGCTAATGATGTGCTCTATTATAAGCAATCAAGCTAATGATGTGCTCTATTATAAGCAATCAAGCTAATGATGTGCTCTATTATAAGCAATCAAGCTAATGATGTGCTCTATTATAAGCAATCAAGCTAATGATGTGCTCTATTATAAGCAATCAAGCTAATGATGTGCTCTATTATAAGCAATCAAGCTAATGATGTGCTCTATTATAAGCAATCAAGCTAATGTTGTGCTCTATTATAATCAATCAAGCTAATGATGTGCTCTATTATAAGCAATCAAGCTAATGATGTGCTCTATTATAAGCAATCAAGCTAATGATGTGCTCTATTATAAGCAATCAGGCTAATGATGTGCTCTATTATAAGCAATCAAGCTAATGATGTGCTCTATTATAATCAATCAAGCTAATGCATGTGCTCTATTATAAGCAATCAAGCTAATGTTGTGCTCTATTATAAGCAATCAAGCTAATGATGTGCTCTATTATAAGCAATCAAGCTAATGTTGTGCTCTATTATAAGCAATCAAGCTAATGTTGTGCTCTATTATAATCAATCAAGCTAATGATGTGCTCTATTATAATCAATCAAGCTAATGCATGTGCTCTATTATAAGCAATCAAGCTAATGATGTGCTCTATTATAAGCAATCAAGCTAATGATGTGCTCTATTATAGAATGCCCCCCCCCCGCCCCCCCCTAAATACACCCCTGTAGAGTGTGTGTAAAAACCTTAGCGCGCGCACATACAGACACACAAATACACACACACACACACACACCCTCCACACACACACACACACCACACACAGTACTAGACATCTGCCAGAGAGAGACTACACACACCCACAACACTTACTAGTGCTATTACTAGAGGCTCAACTATTATATATAAGCAATCAAGCTAATGTTGTGCTCTATTATAAGCAGTCAAGCTAATGATGTGCTCTATTATAAGCAGTCAAGCTAATGATGTGCTCTATTATAAGCAATCAAGCTAATGATGTTCTCTATTATAAGCAATCAAGCTAATGATGTGCTCTATTATAAGCAATCAAGCTAATGATGTTCTCTATTATAAGCAATCAAGCTAATGATGTGCTCTATTATAATCAATCAAGCTAATGATGTGCTCTATTATAATCAATCAAGCTAATGATGTTCTCTATTATAAGCAATCAAGCTAATGTTGTGCTCTATTATAAGCAATCAAGCTAATGATGTGCTCTATTATAATCAATCAAGCTAATGATGTGCTCTATTATAAGCAATCAAGCTAATGATGTGCTCTATTATAAGCAATCAAGCTAATGATGTGCTCTATTATAGAATGCCCCCCCCCCGCCCCCCCCTAAATACACCCCTGTAGAGTGTGTGTAAAAACCTTAGCGCGCGCACATACAGACACACAAATACACACACACACACACACACACACCACACACACACACACACCACACACAGTACTAGACATCTGCCAGAGAGAGACTACACACACCCACAACACTTACTAGTGCTATTACTAGAGGCTCAACTATTATATATAAGCAATCAAGCTAATGATGTGCTCTATTATAAGCAATCAAGCTAATGATGTGCTCTATTATAAGCAATCAAGCTAATTATGTGCTCTATTATAAGCAATCAAGTTAATGATGTGCTCTATTATAAGCAATCAAGCTAATGATGTGCTCTATTATAAGCAATCAAGCTAATGATGTGCTCTATTATAAGCAATCAAGCTAATGATGTGCTCTATTATAAGCAATCAAGCTAATGATGTGCTCTATTATAAGCAATCAAGCTAATGTTGTGCTCTATTATAAGCAATCAAGCTAATGATGTGCTCTATTATAAGCAATCAAGCTAATGTTGTGCTCTATTATAATCAATCAAGCTAATGATGTGCTCTATTATAAGCAATCAAGCTAATGATGTGCTCTATTATAAGCAATCAAGCTAATGATGCGCTCTATTATAAGCAATCAAGCTAATGATGTGCTCTATTATAAGCAATCAAGCTAATGATGTGCTCTATTATAAGCAATCAAGCTAATGATGTGCTCTATTATAAGCAATCAAGCTAATGATGTGCTCTATTATAAGCAATCAGGCTAATGATGTGCTCTATTATAAGCAATCAAGCTAATGATGTGCTCTATTATAAGCAATCAGGCTAATGATGTGCTCTATCATAAGCAATCAGGCTAATGATGTGCTCTATCATAAGCAATCAAGCTAATGATGTGCTCTATTATAAGCATTCAAGCTAATGATGTGCTCTATTGTAAGCAATCAAGCTAATGATGTGCTCTATTATAAGCAATCAAGCTAATGATGTGCTCTATTATAAGCAATCAAGCTAATGATGTGCTCTATTATAAGCAATCAAGCTAATGATGTGCTCTATTATAAGCAATCAAGCTAATGATGTGCTCTATTATAAGCAATCAAGCTAATGATGTGCTCTATTATAAGCAATCAAGCTAATGATGTGCTCTATTATAAGCAATCAAGCTAATGTTGTGCTCTATTATAAGCAATCAAGCTAATGATGTGCTCTATTATAAGCAATCAAGCTAATGATGTGCTCTATTGTAAGCAATCAAGCTAATGATGTGCTCTATTGTAAGCAATCAAGCTAATGATGTGCTCTATTATAAGCAATCAAGCTAATGATGTGCTCTATTATAAGCAATCAAGCTAATGATGTGCTCTATTATAAGCAATCAAGCTAATGATGTGCTCTATTATAAGCAGTCAAGCTAATGATGTGCTCTATAAGCAATCAAGCTAATGATGCGCTCTATTATAAGCAATCAAGCTAATGATGCGCTCTATTATAAGCAATCAAGCTAATGATGCGCTCTATTATAAGCAATCAAGCTAATGATGTGCTCTATTATAAGCAATCAAGCTAATGATGCGCTCTATTATAAGCAATCAAGCTAATGATGCGCTCTATTATAAGCAATCAAGCTAATGATGCGCTCTATTATAAGCAATCAAGCTAATGATGCGCTCTATTATAAGCAATCAAGCTAATGATGTGCTCTATTATAAGCAATCAGGCTAATGTTGTGCTCTATTATAAGCAATCAAGCTAATGATGTGCTCTATTATAAGCAATCAGGCTAATGTTGTGCTCTATTATAAGCAATCAAGCTAATGATGTGCTCTATTATAAGCAATCAAGCTAATGATGTGCTCTATTATAAGCAATCAAGCTAATGATGTGCTCTATTATAAGCAATCAAGCTAATGATGTTCTCTATTATAAGCAATCAAGCTAATGATGTGCTCTATTATAAGCAATCAAGCTAATGTTGTGCTCTATTATAAGCAATCAAGCTAATGATGTGCTCTATTATAAGCAATCAAGCTAATGATGTGCTCTATTATAAGCAATCAAGCTAATGATGTGCTCTATTATAAGCAATCAAGCTAATGATGTGCTCTATTATAAGCAATCAAGCTAATGATGTGCTCTATTATAAGCAATCAAGCTAATGATGTGCTCTATTATAAGCAATCAAGCTAATGATGTGCTCTATTATAAGCAATCAAGCTAATGATGTGCTCTATTATAAGCAATCAAGCTAATTATGTGCTCTATTATAAGCAATCAAGTTAATGATGTGCTCTATTATAAGCAATCAAGCTAATGATGTGCTCTATTATAAGCAATCAAGCTAATGATGTGCTCTATTATAAGCAATCAAGTTAATGATGTGCTCTATTATAAGCAATCAAGCTAATGATGCGCTCTATTATAAGCAATCAAGCTAATGATGTGCTCTATTATAAGCAATCAGGCTAATGATGTGCTCTATTATAAGCAATCAAGCTAATGATGTGCTATATTATAAGCAATCAAGCTAATGATGTGCTCTATTATAAGCAATCAAGCTAATGATGTGCTCTATTATAAGCAATCAAGCTAATGATGTGCTCTATTATAAGCAATCAAGCTAATGATGTGCTCTATTATAAGCAATCAAGCTAATGATGTGCTCTATTATAAGCAATCAAGCTAATGATGTGCTCTATTATAAGCAATCAAGCTAATGATGTGCTCTATTATAAGCAATCAAGCTAATGATGTGCTCTATTATAAGCAATCAAGCTAATGCATATGCTCTATTATAAGCAATCAAGCTAATGATGTGCTCTATTGTAAGCAATCAAGCTAATGATGTACTCTATTATAAGCAATCAAGCTAATGATGTGCTCTATTATAAGCAATCAAGCTAATGTGCTCTATTATAAGCAATCAGGCTAATGATGTGCTCTATTATAAGCAATCAAGCTAATGATGCGCTCTATTATAAGCAATCAAGCTAATGATGTGCTCTATTATAAGCAATCAAGCTAATGATGTGCTCTATTATAAGCAATCAAGCTAATGATGTGCTCTATTATAAGCAATCAGGCTAATGATGCGCTCTATTATAAGCAATCAAGCTAATGATGTGCTCTATTATAAGCAATCAAGCTAATGATGTGCTCTATTATAAGCAATCAAGCTAATGATGCGCTCTATTATAAGCAATCAAGCTAATGATGTGCTCTATTATAAGCAATCAAGCTAATGATGTGCTCTATTATAAGAAATCAAGCTAATGATGTGCTCTATTATAAGCAATCAAGCTAATGATGCGCTCTATTATAAGCAATCAAGCTAATGATGCGCTCTATTATAAGCAATCAAGCTAATGATGTGCTCTATTATAAGCAATCAAGCTAATGATGTGCTCTATTATAAGCAATCAGGCTAATGATGTGCTCTATTATAAGCAATCAGGCTAATGATGTGCTCTATTATAAGCAATCAAGCTAATGATGTGCTCTATTATAAGCAATCAAGCTAATGATGTGCTCTATTATAAGCAATCAAGCTAATGATGTGCTCTATTATAAGCAATCAGGCTAATGATGTGCTCTATTATAAGAATCAAGCTAATGATGTGCTCTATTATAAGCAATCAAGCTAATGATGTGCTCTATTATAAGCAATCAAGCTAATGATGCGCTCTATTATAAGCAATCAAGCTAATGATGTGCTCTATTATAAGCAATCAAGCTAATGATGTGCTCTATTATAAGCAATCAAGCTAATGATGTGCTCTATTATAAGCAATCAAGCTAATGATGTGCTCTATTATAAGCAATGAAGCTAATGATGTGCTCTATTATAAGCAATCAAGCTAATGAAGTGCTCTATTATAAGCAATCAAGCTAATGATGCGCTCTATTATAAGCAATCAAGCTAATGATGTGCTCTATTATAAGCAATCAAGCTAATGATGTGCTCTATTATAAGCAATCAAGCTAATGATGCGCTCTATTATAAGCAATCAAGCTAATGATGTGCTCTATTATAAGCAATCAAGCTAATGATGTGCTCTATTATAAGCAATCAAGCTAATGATGTGCTCTATTATAAGCAATCAAGCTAATGATGTGCTCTATTATAACCAATCAAGCTAATGCATGTGCTCTATTATAAGCAATCAAGCTAATGATGTGCTCTATTATAAGCAATCAAGCTAATGATGTGCTCTATCATAAGCAATCAAGCTAATGATGCGCTCTATTATAAGCAATCAGGCTAATGATGTGCTCTATTATAAGCAATCAAGCTAATGATGTGCTCTATTATAAGCAATCAGGCTAATGATGTGCTCTATTATAAGCAATCAAGCTAATGATGTGCTCTATTATAAGCAATCAAGCTAATGATGTGCTCTATTATAAGCAATCAAGCTAATGATGTGCTCTATTATAAGCAATCAAGCTAATGATGTGCTCTATTATAAGCAATCAGGCTAATGATGTGCTCTATTATAAGCAATCAAGCTAATGATGTGCTATATTATAAGCAATCAAGCTAATGATGTGCTCTATTATAAGCAATCAAGCTAATGATGTGCTCTATTATAAGCAATCAAGCTAATGATGTGCTATATTATAAGCAATCAAGCTAATGATGTGCTCTATTATAAGCAATCAGGCTAATGATGTGCTCTATTATAAGCAATCAAGCTAATGATGTGCTCTATTATAAGCAATCAAGCTAATGATGTGCTCTATTATAAGCAATCAAGCTAATGATGTGCTCTATTATAAGCAATCAAGCTAATGATGTGCTCTATTATAAGCAATGAAGCTAATGATGTGCTCTATTATAAGCAATCAAGCTAATGAAGTGCTCTATTATAAGCAATCAAGCTAATGATGTGCTCTATTATAAGCAATCAAGCTAATGATGTGCTCTATTATAATCAATCAAGCTAATGATGTGCTCTATTATAAGCAATCAAGCTAATGATGCGCTCTATTATAAGCAATCAAGCTAATGATGTGCTCTATTATAGAATGCCCCCCCCCCCGCCCCCCCCTAAATACACCCCTGTAGAGTGTGTGTAAAAACCTTAGCGCGCGCACATACAGACACACAAATACACACACACACACACACACACACCACACACACACACACACCACACACAGTACTAGACATCTGCCAGAGAGAGACTACACACACCCACAACACTTACTAGTGCTATTACTAGAGGCTCAACTATTATATATAAGCAATCAAGCTAATGTTGTGCTCTATTATAAGCAGTCAAGCTAATGATGTGCTCTATTATAAGCAGTCAAGCTAATGATGTGCTCTATTATAAGCAATCAAGCTAATGATGTTCTCTATTATAAGCAATCAAGCTAATGATGTGCTCTATTATAAGCAATCAAGCTAATGATTTGCTCTATTATATATAAGCAATCAAGCTAATGATGTGCTCTATTATAAGCAATCAAGCTAATGATGTGCTCTATTATAAGCAATCAAGCTAATGATGTGCTCTATTATAATCAATCAAGCTAATGATGTGCTCTATTATAATCAATCAAGCTAATGCATGTGCTCTATTATAAGCAATCAAGCTAATGATGTGCTCTATTATAAGCAATCAAGCTAATGATGTGCTCTATTATAGAATGCCCCCCCCCCCCGCCCCCCCTAAATACACCCCTGTAGAGTGTGTGTAAAAACCTTAGCGCGCGCACATACAGACACACAAATACACACACACACACACACACACACCACACACACACACACACCACACACAGTACTAGACATCTGCCAGAGAGAGACTACACACACCCACAACACTTACTAGTGCTATTACTAGAGGCTCAACTATTATATATAAGCAATCAAGCTAATGTTGTGCTCTATTATAAGCAGTCAAGCTAATGATGTGCTCTATTATAAGCAGTCAAGCTAATGATGTGCTCTATTATAAGCAATCAAGCTAATGATGTTCTCTATTATAAGCAATCAAGCTAATGATGTGCTCTATTATAAGCAATCAAGCTAATGATGTTCTCTATTATAAGCAATCAAGCTAATGATGTGCTCTATTATAATCAATCAAGCTAATGATGTGCTCTATTATAATCAATCAAGCTAATGCATGTGCTCTATTATAAGCAATCAAGCTAATGATGTGCTCTATTATAAGCAATCAAGCTAATGATGTGCTCTATTATAGAATGCCCCCCCCCCGCCCCCCCCTAAATACACCCCTGTAGAGTGTGTGTAAAAACCTTAGCGCGCGCACGCGCGCGCATACACACACACAAATACACACACACACACACACACACACCACACACACACACACCACACACAGTACTAGACATCTGCCAGAGAGAGACTACACACACCCACAACACTTACTAGTGCTATTACTAGAGGCTCAACTATTATATATAAGCAATCAAGCTAATGATGTGCTCTATTATAAGCAATCAAGCTAATGATGTGCTCTATTATAAGCAATCAAGTTAATGATGTGCTCTATTATAAGCAATCAAGCTAATGATGTGCTCTATTATAAGCAATCAAGCTAATGATGTGCTCTATTATAAGCAATCAAGCTAATGATGTGCTCTATTATAAGCAATCAAGCTAATGATGTGCTCTATTATAAGCAATCAAGCTAATTATGTGCTCTATTATAAGCAATCAAGCTTATGATGTGCTCTATTATAAGCAATCAAGCTAATGATGTGCTCTATTATAAGCAATCAAGCTAATGATGTGCTCTATTATAAGCAATCAAGCTAATGATGTGCTCTATTATAAGCAATCAAGCTAATGATGTGCTCTATTATAAGCAATCAAGCTAATGATGTGCTCTATTATAAGCAATCAAGCTAATGATGTGCTCTATTATAAGCAATCAAGCTAATGATGTGCTCTATTATAAGCAATCAAGCTAATGATGTGCTCTATTATAAGCAATCAAGCTAATGATGTGCTCTATTATAAGCAATCAAGCTAATGATGTGCTCTATTATAAGCAATCAAGCTAATGATGTGCTCTATTATAACCAATCAAGCTAATGCATGTGCTCTATTATAAGCAATCAAGCTAATGATGTGCTCTATTATAAGCAATCAAGCTAATGATGTGCTCTATTATAAGCAATCAAGCTAATGATGTGCTCTATTATAAGCAATCAAGCTAATGATGTGCTCTATTATAAGCAATCAAGCTAATGATGTGCTCTATTATAAGCAATCAAGCTAATGATGTGCTCTATTATAAGCAATCAAGCTAATGATGTGCTCTATTATAAGCAATCAAGCTAATGATGTGCTCTATTATAAGCAATCAAGCTAATGTTGTGCTCTATTATAATCAATCAAGCTAATGATGTGCTCTATTATAAGCAATCAAGCTAATGATGTGCTCTATTATAAGCAGTCAAGCTAATGATGTGCTCTATTATAAGCAATCAAGCTAATGATGTTCTCTATTATAAGCAATCAAGCTAATGATGTGCTCTATTATAAGCAATCAAGCTAATGATGTGCTCTATTATAAGCAATCAAGCTAATGTTGTGCTCTATTATAATCAATCAAGCTAATGATGTGCTCTATTATAATCAATCAAGCTAATGCATGTGCTCTATTATAAGCAATCAAGCTGATGATGTGCTCTATTATAAGCAATCAAGCTAATGATGTGCTCTATTATAGAATGCCCCCCCCCCCGCCCCCCCCTAAATACACCCCTGTAGAGTGTGTGTAAAAACCTTAGCGCGCGCACATACAGACACACAAATACACACACACACACACACACACACCACACACACACACACACCACACACAGTACTAGACATCTGCCAGAGAGAGACTACACACACCCACAACACTTACTAGTGCTATTACTAGAGGCTCAACTATTATATATAAGCAATCAAGCTAATGTTGTGCTCTATTATAAGCAGTCAAGCTAATGATGTGCTCTATTATAAGCAGTCAAGCTAATGATGTGCTCTATTATAAGCAGTCAAGCTAATGATGTGCTCTATTATAAGCAATCAAGCTAATGATGTTCTCTATTATAAGCAATCAAGCTAATGATGTGCTCTATTATAAGCAATCAAGCTAATGATGTTCTCTATTATAAGCAATCAAGCTAATGATGTGCTCTATTATAAGCAATCAAGCTAATGATGTGCTCTATTATAAGCAATCAAGCTAATGATGTGCTCTATTATAATCAATCAAGCTAATGCATGTGCTCTATTATAAGCAATCAAGCTAATGATGTGCTCTATTATAAGCAATCAAGCTAATGATGTGCTCTATTATAGAATGCCCCCCCCCGCCCCCCCCTAAATACACCCCTGTAGAGTGTGTGTAAAAACCTTAGCGCGCGCACGCGCGCGCATACAGACACACAAATACACACACACACACACACACACACCACACACACACACACCACACACAGTACTAGACATCTGCCAGAGAGAGACTACACACACCCACAACACTTACTAGTGCTATTACTAGAGGCTCAACTATTATATATAAGCAATCAAGCTAATGATGTGCTCTATTATAAGCAATCAAGCTAATGATGTGCTCTATTATAAGCAATCAAGCTAATTATGTGCTCTATTATAAGCAATCAAGTTAATGATGTGCTCTATTATAAGCAATCAAGCTAATGATGTGCTCTATTATAAGCAATCAAGCTAATGATGTGCTCTATTATAAGCAATCAAGCTAATGATGTGCTCTATTATAAGCAATCAAGCTAATGATGTGCTCTATTATAAGCAATCAAGCTAATGATGTGCTCTATTATAAGCAATCAAGCTAATGATGTGCTCTATTATAAGCAATCAAGCTAATGATGTGCTCTATTATAAGCAATCAAGCTAATGATGCGCTCTATTATAAGCAATCAAGCTAATGATGTGCTCTATTATAAGCAATCAAGCTAATGATGTGCTCTATTATAAGCAATCAAGCTAATGATGTGCTCTATTATAAGCAATCAAGCTAATGATGTGCTCTATTATAAGCAATCAAGCTAATGATGTGCTCTATTATAAGCAATCAAGCTAATGATGTGCTCTATTATAAGCAATCAAGCTAATGATGTGCTCTATTATAAGCAATCAAGCTAATGATGTGCTCTATTATAAGCAATCAAGCTAATGATGTGCTCTATTATAAGCAATCAAGCTAATGATGTGCTCTATTATAAGCAATCAAGCTAATGTTGTGCTCTATTATAATCAATCAAGCTAATGATGTGCTCTATTATAAGCAATCAAGCTAATGATGTGCTCTATTATAAGCAATCAAGCTAATGATGTGCTCTATTATAAGCAATCAGGCTAATGATGTGCTCTATTATAAGCAATCAAGCTAATGATATGCTCTATTATAATCAATCAAGCTAATGCATGTGCTCTATTATAAGCAATCAAGCTAATGTTGTGCTCTATTATAAGCAATCAAGCTAATGATGTGCTCTATTATAAGCAATCAAGCTAATGTTGTGCTCTATTATAAGCAATCAAGCTAATGTTGTGCTCTATTATAATCAATCAAGCTAATGATGTGCTCTATTATAATCAATCAAGCTAATGCATGTGCTCTATTATAAGCAATCAAGCTAATGATGTGCTCTATTATAAGCAATCAAGCTAATGATGTGCTCTATTATAGAATGCCCCCCCCCCGCCCCCCCCTAAATACACCCCTGTAGAGTGTGTGTAAAAACCTTAGCGCGCGCACATACAGACACACAAATACACACACACACACACACACCCTCCACACACACACACACACCACACACAGTACTAGACATCTGCCAGAGAGAGACTACACACACCCACAACACTTACTAGTGCTATTACTAGAGGCTCAACTATTATATATAAGCAATCAAGCTAATGTTGTGCTCTATTATAAGCAGTCAAGCTAATGATGTGCTCTATTATAAGCAGTCAAGCTAATGATGTGCTCTATTATAAGCAATCAAGCTAATGATGTTCTCTATTATAAGCAATCAAGCTAATGATGTGCTCTATTATAAGCAATCAAGCTAATGATGTTCTCTATTATAAGCAATCAAGCTAATGATGTGCTCTATTATAATCAATCAAGCTAATGATGTGCTCTATTATAATCAATCAAGCTAATGCATGTGCTCTATTATAAGCAATCAAGCTAATGATGTGCTCTATTATAAGCAATCAAGCTAATGATGTGCTCTATTATAGAATGCCCCCCCCCCGCCCCCCCCTAAATACACCCCTGTAGAGTGTGTGTAAAAACCTTAGCGCGCGCACGCGCGCGCATACAGACACACAAATACACACACACACACACACACACACCACACACACACACACACCACACACAGTACTAGACATCTGCCAGAGAGAGACTACACACACCCACAACACTTACTAGTGCTATTACTAGAGACTCAACTATTATATATAAGCAATCAAGCTAATGTTGTGCTCTATTATAAGCAGTCAAGCTAATGATGTGCTCTATTATAAGCAGTCAAGCTAATGATGTGCTCTATTATAAGCAATCAAGCTAATGATGTTCTCTATTATAAGCAATCAAGCTAATGATGTGCTCTATTATAAGCAATCAAGCTAATGATGTGCTCTATTATAAGCAATCAAGCTAATGTTGTGCTCTATTATAATCAATCAAGCTAATGATGTGCTCTATTATAATCAATCAAGCTAATGCATGTGCTCTATTATAAGCAATCAAGCTGATGATGTGCTCTATTATAAGCAATCAAGCTAATGATGTGCTCTATTATAGAATGCCCCCCCCCCGCCCCCCCCTAAATACACCCCTGTAGAGTGTGTGTAAAAACCTTAGCGCGCGCACATACAGACACACAAATACACACACACACACACACACACACCACACACACACACACACCACACACAGTACTAGACATCTGCCAGAGAGAGACTACACACACCCACAACACTTACTAGTGCTATTACTAGAGGCTCAACTATTATATATAAGCAATCAAGCTAATGATGTGCTCTATTATAAGCAGTCAAGCTAATGATGTGCTCTATTATAAGCAGTCAAGCTAATGATGTGCTCTATTATAAGCAATCAAGCTAATGATGTTCTCTATTATAAGCAATCAAGCTAATGATGTGCTCTATTATAAGCAATCAAGCTAATGATGTTCTCTATTATAAGCAATCAAGCTAATGATGCGCTCTATTATAAGCAATCAAGCTAATGATGTGCTCTATTATAATCAATCAAGCTAATGATGTGCTCTATTATAATCAATCAAGCTAATGCATGTGCTCTATTATAAGCAATCAAGCTAATGATGTGCTCTATTATAAGCAATCAAGCTAATGATGTGCTCTATTATAAGCAATCAAGCTAATGATGTGCTCTATTATAGAATGCCCCCCCCCCCGCCCCCCCCTAAATACACCCCTGTAGAGTGTGTGTAAAAACCTTAGCGCGCGCACGCGCGCGCATACAGACACACAAATACACACACACACACACACACACACCACACACACACACACACCACACACAGTACTAGACATCTGCCAGAGAGAGACTACACACACCCACAACACTTACTAGTGCTATTACTAGAGGCTCAACTATTATATATAAGCAATCAAGCTAATGTTGTGCTCTATTATAAGCAGTCAAGCTAATGATGCGCTCTATTATAAGCAGTCAAGCTAATGATGTGCTCTATTATAAGCAATCAAGCTAATGATGTGCTCTATTATAAGCAATCAAGCTAATGATGTGCTCTATTATAAGCAATCAAGCTAATGATGTTCTCTATTATAAGCAATCAAGCTAATGATGTGCTCTATTATAAGCAATCAAGCTAATGATGTTCTCTATTATAAGCAATCAAGCTAATGATGTGCTCTATTATAATCAATCAAGCTAATGATGTGCTCTATTATAAGCAATCAAGCTAATGATGTGCTCTATTATAAGCAATCAAGCTAATGATGTGCTCTATTATAAGCAATCAAGCTAATGATGTGCTCTATTATAAGCAATCAAGCTAATGATGTGCTCTATTATAAGCAATCAAGCTAATGATGTGCTCTATTATAATCAATCAAGCTAATGATGTGCTCTATTATAATCAATCAAGCTAATGCATGTGCTCTATTATAAGCAATCAAGCTAATGATGTGCTCTATTATAAGCAATCAAGCTAATGATGTGCTCTATTATAGAATGCCCCCCCCCCCCGCCCCCCCCTAAATACACCCCTGTAGAGTGTGTGTAAAAACCTTAGCGCGCGCACATACAGACACACAAATACACACACACACACACACACCCTCCACACACACACACACACCACACACAGTACTAGACATCTGCCAGAGAGAGACTACACACACCCACAACACTTACTAGTGCTATTACTAGAGGCTCAACTATTATATATAAGCAATCAAGCTAATGTTGTGCTCTATTATAAGCAGTCAAGCTAATGATGTGCTCTATTATAAGCAGTCAAGCTAATGATGTGCTCTATTATAAGCAATCAAGCTAATGATGTTCTCTATTATAAGCAATCAAGCTAATGATGTGCTCTATTATAAGCAATCAAGCTAATGATGTTCTCTATTATAAGCAATCAAGCTAATGATGTGCTCTATTATAATCAATCAAGCTAATGATGTGCTCTATTATAATCAATCAAGCTAATGCATGTGCTCTATTATAAGCAATCAAGCTAATGATGTGCTCTATTATAAGCAATCAAGATAATGATGTGCTCTATTATAAGCAATCAAGCTAATGATGTGCTCTATTATAAGCAATCAAGCTAATGATGTGCTCTATTATAAGCAATCAAGCTAATGATGTGCTCTATTATAAGCAATCAAGCTAATGATGTGCTCTATTATAAGCAATCAGGCTAATGATGTGCTCTATTATAAGCAATCAAGCTAATGATGTTCTCTATTATAAGCAATCAGGCTAATGATGTGCTCTATTATAAGCAATCAAGCTAATGATGTGCTCTATTATAAGCAATCAGGCTAATGATGTGCTCTATTATAAGCAATCAAGCTAATGATGTGCTCTATTATAAGCAATCAAGCTAATGATGTGCTCTATTATAAGCAATCAAGCTAATGATGTGCTCTATTATAAGCAATCAAGCTAATGATGTGCTCTATTATAAGCAATCAAGCTAATGATGTGCTCTATTATAAGCAATCAGGCTAATGATGTGCTCTATTATAAGCAATCAAGCTAATGATGTGCTGTATTATAAGCAATCAGGCTAATGATGTGCTCTATTATAAGCAATCAAGCTAATGATGTGCTCTATTATAAGCAATCAGGCTAATGATGTGCTCTATTATAAGCAATCAAGCTAATGATGTGCTCTATTATAAGCAATCAAGCTAATGATGTGCTCTATTATAAGCAATCAAGCTAATGATGTGCTCTATTATAAGCAATCAGGCTAATGATGTGCTCTATTATAAGCAATCAAGCTAATGATGTGCTCTATTATAAGCAATCAAGCTAATGATGTGCTCTATTATAAGCAATCAAGCTAATGATGTGCTCTATTATAAGCAATCAGGCTAATGATGTGCTCTATTATAAGCAATCAAGCTAATGCATGTGCTTTATTATAAGCAATCAAGCTAATGATGTGCTCTATTATAAGCAATCAAGCTAATGATGTGCTCTATTATAAGCAATCAAGCTAATGATGTACTCTATTATAAGCAAGCAAGCTAATGATGTGCTCTATTATAAGCAATCAAGCTAATGATGTGCTCTATTATAAGCAATCAAGCTAATGATGTGCTCTATTATAAGCAATCAAGCTAATGATGTGCTCTATTATAAGCAATCAAGCTAATGATGTGCTCTATTATAAGCAATCAAGCTAATGATGTGCTCTATTATAAGCAATCAAGCTAATGATGTGCTCTATTATAAGCAATCAAGCTAATGCATGTGCTCTATTATAAGCAATCAAGCTAATGATGTGCTCTATTATAAGCAATCAAGCTAATGATGTGCTCTATTATAAGCAATCAAGCTAATGATGTGCTCTATTATAAGCAATCAAGCTAATGATGTGCTCTATTATAAGCAATCAAGCTAATGATGTGCTCTATTATAAGCAATCAAGCTAATGATGTGCTCTATTATAAGCAATCAAGCTAATGATGTGCTCTATTATAAGCAATCAAGCTAATGATGTGCTCTATTATAAGCAATCAAGCTAATGATGTGCTCTATTATAAGCAATCAAGCTAATGATGTGCTCTATTATAAGCAATCAAGCTAATGATGTGCTCTATTACAAGCAATCAAGCTAATGTGTGCTCTATTATAAGCAATCAAGCTAATGATATGCTCTATTATAAGCAATCAAGCTAATGATGTGCTCTATTATAAGCAATCAAGCTAATGATGTGCTCTATTATAAGCAATCAAGCTAATGATGTGCTCTATTATAAGCAATCAAGCTAATGATGTGCTCTATTATAAGCAATCAGGCTAATGATGTGCTCTATTATAAGCAATCAAGCTAATGATGTGCTCTATTATAAGCAATCAAGCTAATGATGTGCTCTATTATAAGCAATCAAGCTAATGATGTGCTCTATTATAAGCAATCAAGCTAATGATGTGCTCTATTATAAGCAATCAAGCTAATGATGTGCTCTATTATAAGCAATCAAGCTAATGATGTGCTCTATTATAAGCAATCAAGCTAATGATGTGCTCTATTATAAGCAATCAAGCTAATGATGTGCTCTATTATAAGCAATCAAGCTAATGATGTGCTCTATTATAAGCAATCAAGCTAATGATGTGCTCTATTATAAGCAATCAAGCTAATGATGTGCTCTATTATAAGCAATCAAGCTAATGATGTGCTCTATTATAATCAATCAAGCTAATGATGTGCTCTATTATAATCAATCAAGCTAATGCATGTGCTCTATTATAAGCAATCAAGCTAATGATGTGCTCTATTATAAGCAATCAAGCTAATGATGTGCTCTATTATAAGCAATCAAGCTAATGATGTGCTCTATTATAAGCAATCAAGCTAATGATGTGCTCTATTATAAGCAATCAAGTTAATGATGTGCTCTATTATAAGCAATCAAGCTAATGATGTGCTCTATTATAAGCAATCAGGCTAATGATGTGCTCTATTATAAGCAATCAAGCTAATGATGTGCTCTATTATAAGCAATCAAGCTAATGATGTGCTCTATTATAAGAAATCAAGCTAATGATGTGCTCTATTATAAGCAATCAAGCTAATGATGTTCTCTATTATAAGCAATCAAGCTAATGATGTGCTCTATTATAAGCAATGAAGCTAATGATGTGCTCTATTATAAGCAATCAGGCTAATGATGTGCTCTATTATAAGCAATGAAGCTAATGATGTGCTCTATTATAAGCAATCAAGCTAATGAAGTGCTCTATTATAAGCAATCAAGCTAATGATGTGCTCTATTATAAGCAATCAAGCTAATGATGTGCTCTATTATAAGCAATCAAGCTAATGATGTGCTCCATTATAAGCAATCAAGCTAATGATGTGCTCTATTATAAGCAATCAAGCTAATGCATGTGCTCTATTATAAGCAATCAAGCTAATGATGTGCTCTATTATAAGCAATCAAGCTAATGATGTGCTCTATCATAAGCAATCAAGCTAATGATGCGCTCTATTATAAGCAATCAGGCTAATGATGTGCTCTATTATAAGCAATCAAGCTAATGATGTGCTCTATTATAAGCAATCAGGCTAATGATGTGCTCTATTATAAGCAATCAAGCTAATGATGTGCTCTATTATAAGCAATCAAGCTAATGATGTGCTCTATTATAAGCAATCAAGCTAATGATGTGCTCTATTATAAGCAATCAAGCTAATGATGTGCTCTATTATAAGCAATCAAGCTAATGATGCGCTCTATTATAAGCAATCAAGCTAATGATGTGCTCTATTATAAGCAATCAAGCTAATGATGTGCTCTATTATAAGCAATCAAGCTAATGATGTGCTCTATTATAAGCAATCAAGCTAATGATGTGCTCTATTATAAGCAATCAAGCTAATGATGTGCTCTATTATAAGCAATCAAGCTAATGATGTGCTCTATTATAAGCAATCAAGCTAATGATGTGCTCTATTATAAGCAATCAAGCTAATGATGTGCTCTATTATAAGCAATCAGGCTAATGATGTGCTCTATTATAAGCACTCAAGCTAATGATGTGCTCTATTATAAGCAATCAAGCTAATGATGCGCTCTATTATAAGCAATCAAGCTAATGATGTGCTCTATTATAAGCAATCAAGCTAATGATGTACTCTATTATAAGCAATCAAGCAAATGATGTGCTCTATTATAAGCAATCAAGCTAATGATGTGCTCTATTATAAGCAATCAAGCAAATGATGTGCTCTATTATAAGCAATCAAGCTAATATTGTGCTCTATTATAAGCAATCAAGCTAATGATGTGCTCTATTATAAGCAATCAAGCTAATGATGTGCTCTATTATAAGCAATCAAGCTAATGATGTGCTCTATTATAAGCAATCAAGCTAATGATGTGCTCTATTATAAGCAATCAGGCTAATGATGTGCTCTATTATAAGCAATCAAGCTAATGATGTGCTCTATTATAAGCAATCAAGCTAATGATGTGCTCTATTATAAGCAATCAAGCTAATGTTGTGCTCTATTATAAGCAATCAAGCTAATGATGTGCTCTATTATAAGCAATCAAGCTAATGATGTGCTCTATTATAAGCAATCAAGCTAATGATGTGCTCTATTATAAGCAATCAAGCTAATGATGTGCTCTATTATAAGCAATCAAGCTAATGATGTGCTCTATTATAAGCAATCAAGCTAATGATGTGCTCTATTATAAGCAATCAAGCTAATGATGTGCTCTATTATAAGCAATCAAGCTAATGCATATGCTCTATTATAAGCAATCAAGCTAATGATGTGCTCTATTGTAAGCAATCAAGCTAATGATGTGCTCTATTATAAGCAATCAAGCTAATGATGTGCTCTATTATAAGCAATCAAGCTAATCATGTGCTCTATTATAAGCAATCAAGCTAATGATGTACTCTATTATAAGAAATCTGGCTAATGATGTGCTCTATTATAAGCAATCAAGCTAATGTGCTCTATTATAAGCAATCAAGCTAATGATGTGCTCTATTATAAGCAATCAAGCTAATGATGTGCTCTATTATAAGCAATCAAGCTAATGTTGTGCTCTATTATAAGCAATCAAGCTAATGATGTGCTCTATTGTAAGCAATCAAGCTAATGATGTGCTCTATTATAAGCAATCAAGCTAATGATGTGCTCTATTATAAGCAATCAAGCTAATGATGTGCTCTATTATAAGCAATCAAGCTAATGATGTGCTCTATTATAAGCAATCAAGCTAATGATGTGCTCTATTATAAGCAATCAAGCTAATGATGTGCTCTATTATAAGCAATAAAGCTAATGATGTGCTCTATTATAAGCAATCAAGCTAATGATGTGCTCTATTATAAGTAATCAAGCTAATGATGTGCTATATTATAAGCAATCAAGCTAATGATGTGCTCTATTATAAGCAATCAAGCTAATGATGTGCTCTATTATAAGCAATCAAGCTAATGATGTGCTCTATTATAAGCAATCAAGCTAATGATGTGCTCTATTATAAGCAATCAAGCTAATGATGTGCTCTATTATAAGCAATCAGGCTAATGATGTGCACTATTATAAGCAATCAAGCTAATGATGTGCTCTATTATAAGCAATCAGGCTAATGATGTGCTCTATCATAAGCAATCAGGCTAATGATGTGCTCTATTATAAGCAATCAAGCTAATGATGTGCTCTATTATAAGCAATCAAGCTAATGATGTGCTCTATTATAAGCAATCAAGCTAATGATGTGCTCTATTATAAGCAATCAAGCTAATGATGTGCTCTATTATAAGCAATCAAGCTAATGATGTGCTCTATTATAAGCAATCAGGCTAATGATGTGCTCTATTATAAGTAATCAAGCTAATGATGTGCTCTATTATAAGCAATCAAGCTAATGATGTGCTCTATTATAAGCAATCAAGCTAATGATGTGCTCTATTATAAGCAATCAAGCTAATGATGTGCTCTATTATAAGCAATCAAGCTAATGATGTGCTCTATTATAAGCAATCAAGCTAATCATGTGCTCTATTATAAGCAATCAAGCTAATGATGTGCTCTATTATAAGCAATCAAGCTAATGATGTGCTCTATTATAAGCAATCAAGCTAATGATGTGCTCTATTATAAGCAATCAAGCTAATGATGTGCTCTATCATAAGCAATCAAGCTAATGATGTGCTCTATTATAAGCAATCAGGCTAATGTTGCGCTCTATTATAAGCAATCAAGCTAATGATGTGCTCTATTATAAGCAATCAGGCTAATGATGTGCTCTATTATAAGCAATCAAGCTAATGATGTGCTCTATTATAAGCAATCAAGCTAATGATGTGCTCTATTATAAGCAATCAAGCTAATGTTGTGCTCTATTATAAGCAATCAAGCTAATGATGCGCTCTATTATAAGTAATCAAGCTAATAATGTACTCTATTATAAGCAATCAAGCTAATGATGTGCTCTATTATAAGCAATCAAGCTAATGATGTACTCTATTATAAGCAATCAAGCTAATGATGTGCTCTATTATAAGCAATCAAGCTAATGATGTACTCTATTATAAGCAATCAAGCTAATGATGTGCTCTATTATAAGCAATCAAGCTAATGATGTGCTCTATTATAAGCAATCAAGCTAATGATGTGCTCTATTATAAGCAATCAAGCTAATGATTTGCTCTATTGTAAGCAATCAAGCTAATGATGTGCTCTATTATAAGCAATCAAGCTAATGATGCGCTCTATTATAAGCAATCAAGCTAATGATGTGCTCTATTATAAGCAATCAAGCTAATGATGTGCTCTATTATAAGCAATCAAGCTAATGATGTGCTCTATTATAAGCAATCAGGCTAATGATGTGCTCTATTATAAGCAATCAAGCTAATGATGTGCTCTATTATAGAATGCCCCCCCCCCCCGCCCCCCCCTAAATACACCCCTGTAGAGTGTGTGTAAAAACCTTAGCGCGCGCACATACAGACACACAAATACACACACACACACACACACCCTCCACACACACACACACACCACACACAGTACTAGACATCTGCCAGAGAGAGACTACACACACCCACAACACTTACTAGTGCTATTACTAGAGGCTCAACTATTATATATAAGCAATCAAGCTAATGTTGTGCTCTATTATAAGCAGTCAAGCTAATGATGTGCTCTATTATAAGCAGTCAAGCTAATGATGTGCTCTATTATAAGCAATCAAGCTAATGATGTTCTCTATTATAAGCAATCAAGCTAATGATGTGCTCTATTATAAGCAATCAAGCTAATGATGTTCTCTATTATAAGCAATCAAGCTAATGATGTGCTCTATTATAATCAATCAAGCTAATGATGTGCTCTATTATAATCAATCAAGCTAATGCATGTGCTCTATTATAAGCAATCAAGCTAATGATGTGCTCTATTATAGAATGCCCCCCCCCCGCCCCCCCCTAAATACACCCCTGTAGAGTGTGTGTAAAAACCTTAGCGCGCGCACGCGCGCGCATACAGACACACAAATACACACACACACACACACACACACCACACACACACACACACCACACACAGTACTAGACATCTGCCAGAGAGAGACTACACACACCCACAACACTTACTAGTGCTATTACTAGAGGCTCAACTATTATATATAAGCAATCAAGCTAATGATGTGCTCTATTATAAGCAATCAAGCTAATGATGTGCTCTATTATAAGCAATCAAGCTAATGTTGTGCTCTATTATAAGCAATCAAGCTAATGTTGTGCTCTATTATAAGCAGTCAAGCTAATGATGTGCTCTATTATAAGCAGTCAAGCTAATGATGTGCTCTATTATAAGCAATCAAGCTAATGATGTTCTCTATTATAAGCAATCAAGCTAATGATGTGCTCTATTATAATCAATCAAGCTAATGATGTGCTCTATTATAATCAATCAAGCTAATGATGTTCTCTATTATAAGCAATCAAGCTAATGATGTGCTCTATTATAATCAATCAAGCTAATGATGTGCTCTATTATAATCAATCAAGCTAATGCATGTGCTCTATTATAAGCAATCAAGCTAATGATGTGCTCTATTATAAGCAATCAAGCTAATGATGTTCTCTATTATAAGCAATCAAGCTAATGATGTGCTCTATTATAAGCAATCAAGCTAATGATGTTCTCTATTATAAGCAATCAAGCTAATGATGTGCTCTATTATAATCAATCAAGCTAATGATGTGCTCTATTATAATCAATCAAGCTAATGCATGTGCTCTATTATAAGCAATCAAGCTAATGATGTGCTCTATTATAAGCAATCAAGCTAATGATGTGCTCTATTATAATCAATCAAGCTAATGCATGTGCTCTATTATAAGCAATCAAGCTAATGATGTGCTCTATTATAAGCAATCAAGCTAATGATGTGCTCTATTATAAGCAATCAAGCTAATGATGTGCTCTATTATAAGCAATCAAGCTAATGATGTGCTCTATTATAATCAATCAAGCTAATGATGTTCTCTATTATAAGCAATCAAGCTAATGATGTGCTCTATTATAATCAATCAAGCTAATGATGTGCTCTATTATAATCAATCAAGCTAATGCATGTGCTCTATTATAAGCAATCAAGCTAATGATGTGCTCTATTATAAGCAATCAAGCTAATGATGTTCTCTATTATAAGCAATCAAGCTAATGATGTGCTCTATTATAAGCAATCAAGCTAATGATGTGCTCTATTATAAGCAATCAAGCTAATGATGTGCTCTATTATAAGCAATCAAGCTAATGATGTGCTCTATTATAAGCAATCAAGCTAATGATGTGCTCTATTATAAGCAATCAAGCTAATGATGTGCTCTATTATAAGCAATCAAGCTAATGATGTGCTCTATTATAAGCAATCAAGCTAATGATGTGCTCTATTATAAGCAATCAAGCTAATGATGTGCTCTATTATAAGCAATCAAGCTAATGATGTGCTCTATTATAAGCAATCAAGCTAATGATGTGCTCTATTATAAGCAATCAAGCTAATGATGTGCTCTATTATAAGCAATCAAGCTAATGATGTGCTCTATTATAAGCAATCAAGCTAATGATGTGCTCTATTATAAGCAATCAAGCTAATGATGTGCTCTATTATAAGCAATCAAGCTAATGATGTGCTCTATTATAAGCAATCAAGCTAATGATGTGCTCTATTGTAAGCAATCAAGCTAATGATGTGCTCTATTATAAGCAATCAAGCTAATGATGTGCTCTATTA
This sequence comes from Cladorhizidae sp. MBARI D1340-BT2, assembly GCA_028752905.1. Classification (NCBI taxonomy): domain Eukaryota; kingdom Metazoa; phylum Porifera; class Demospongiae; order Poecilosclerida; family Cladorhizidae; species Cladorhizidae sp. MBARI D1340-BT2. Next base: position 16,733,408 of record JAQNBH010000001.1, read on the forward strand.
TAAGCAATCAAGCTAATGATGTGCTCTATTATAAGCAATCAAGCTAATCATGTGCTCTATTATAAGCAATCAAGCTAATCATGTGCTCTATTATAAGCAATCAAGCTAATGACGCGCTCTATTATAAGCAATCAAGCTAATGATGTGCTCTATTATAAGCAATCAAGCTAATGATGTGCTCTATTATAAGCAATCAAGCTAATGATGTGCTCTACTATAAGCAATCAGGCTAATGATGTGCTCTATTATAAGCAATCAAGCTAATGATGTGCTCTATTATAAGCAATCAAGCTAATGGTGTGCTCTATTATAAGCAATCAGGCTAATGATGTGCTCTATTATAAGCAATCAAGCTAATGATGTGCTCTATTATAAGCAATCAAGCTAATGATGTGCTCTATTATAAGCAATCAAGCTAATGATGTGCTCTATTATAAGCAATCAAGCTAATGATGTGCTCTATTATAAGCAATCAAGCTAATGATGTGCTCTATTATAAGCAATCAAGCTAATGATGTGCTCTATTATAAGCAATCAAGCTAATGATGTGCTCTATTATAAGCAATCAAGCTAATCATGTGCTCTATTATAAGCAATCAAGCTAATGATGTGCTCTATTATAAGCAATCAAGCTAATGATGTGCTCTATTATAAGCAATCAAGCTAATGATGTGCTCTATTATAAGCAATCAAGCTAATGATGCGCTATATTATAAGCAATCAAGCTAATGATGTGCTCTATTATAAGCAATCAAGCTAATGATGTGCTCTATTATAAGCAATCAAGCTAATGATGTGCTCTATTATAAGCAATCAAGCTAATGATGTGCTCTATTATAAGCAATCAAGCTAATGATGTGCTCTATTATAAGCAATCAAGCTAATGATGTGCTCTATTATAAGCAATCAAGCTAATGATGTGCTCTATTATAAGCAATCAAGCTAATGATGTGCTCTATTATAAGCAATCAAGCTAATGATGTGCTCTATTATAAGCAATCAGGCTAATGTTGTGCTCTATTATAACCAATCAAGCTAATGATGTGCTCTATTATAAGCAATCAAGCTAATGATGTGCTCTATTATAAGCAATCAAGCTAATGATGTGCTCTATTATAAGCAATCAAGCTAATGATGTGCTCTATTATAAGCAATCAAGCTAATGATGTACTCTATTATAAGCAATCAAGCTAATGATGTGCTCTATTATAAGCAATCAAGCTAATGATGTGCTCTATTATAAGCAATCAAGCTAATGATGTGCTCTATTATAAGCAATGAAGCTAATGATGTGCTCTATTATAAGCAATCAAGCTAATGAAGTGCTCTATTATAAGCAATCAAGCTAATGATGCGCTCTATTATAAGCAATCAAGCTAATGATGTGCTCTATTATAAGCAATCAAGCTAATGATGTGCTCTATCATAAGCAATCAAGCTAATGATGTGCTCTATTATAAGCAATCAGGCTAATGTTGCGCTCTATTATAAGCAATCAAGCTAATGATGTGCTCTATTATAAGCAATCAAGCTAATGATGTGCTCTATTATAAGCAATCAAGCTAATGATGTGCTCTATTATAAGCAATCAAGCTAATGATGTGCTCTATTATAAGCAATCAAGCTAATGATGTGCTCTATTATAAGCAATCAAGCTAATGATGTGCTCTATTATAAGCAATCAAGCTAATGATGTGCTCTATTATAAGCAATCAAGCTAATGATGCGCTCTATTATAAGCAATCAAGCTAATGATGTGCTCTATTATAAGCAATCAAGCTAATGATGTGCTCTATTATAAGCAATCAAGCTAATGATGTGCTCTATTATAAGCAATCAAGCTAATGATGTGCTCTATTATAAGCAATCAAGCTAATGATGTGCTCTATTATAAGCAATCAAGCTAATGATGTGCTCTATTATAAGCAATCAAGCTAATGATGCGCTCTATTATAAGCAATCAAGCTAATGATGTGCTCTATTATAAGCAATCAAGCTAATGATGTGCTCTATTATAAGCAATCAAGCTAATGATGTGCTCTATTATAAGCAATCAAGCTAATGATGTGCTCTATTATAAGCAATCAAGCTAATGATGTGCTCTATCATAAGCAATCAAGCTAATGATGTGCTCTATTATAAGCAATCAGGCTAATGTTGCGCTCTATTATAAGCAATCAAGCTAATGATGTGCTCTATTATAAGCAATCAGGCTAATGATGTGCTCTATTATAAGCAATCAAGCTAATGATGTGCTCTATTATAAGCAATCAAGCTAATGATGTGCTCTATTATAAGCAATCAAGCTAATGTTGTGCTCTATTATAAGCAATCAAGCTAATGATGCGCTCTATTATAAGTAATCAAGCTAATAATGTACTCTATTATAAGCAATCAAGCTAATGATGTGCTCTATTATAAGCAATCAAGCTAATGATGTACTCTATTATAAGCAATCAAGCTAATGATGTGCTCTATTATAAGCAATCAAGCTAATGATGTGCTCTATTATAAGCAATCAAGCTAATGATGTTCTCTATTATAAGCAATCAAGCTAATGATGTGCTCTATTATAAGCAATCAAGCTAATGATGTTCTCTATTATAAGCAATCAAGCTAATGATGTGCTCTATTATAATCAATCAAGCTAATGATGTGCTCTATTATAATCAATCAAGCTAATGCATGTGCTCTATTATAAGCAATCAAGCTAATGATGTGCTCTATTATAGAATGCCCCCCCCCCGCCCCCCCCTAAATACACCCCTGTAGAGTGTGTGTAAAAACCTTAGCGCGCGCACATACAGACACACAAATACACACACACACACACACACCCTCCACACACACACACACACCACACACAGTACTAGACATCTGCCAGAGAGAGACTACACACACCCACAACACTTACTAGTGCTATTACTAGAGGCTCAACTATTATATATAAGCAATCAAGCTAATGTTGTGCTCTATTATAAGCAGTCAAGCTAATGATGTGCTCTATTATAAGCAGTCAAGCTAATGATGTGCTCTATTATAAGCAATCAAGCTAATGATGTTCTCTATTATAAGCAATCAAGCTAATGATGTGCTCTATTATAAGCAATCAAGCTAATGATGTTCTCTATTATAAGCAATCAAGCTAATGATGTGCTCTATTATAATCAATCAAGCTAATGATGTGCTCTATTATAATCAATCAAGCTAATGCATGTGCTCTATTATAAGCAATCAAGCTAATGATGTGCTCTATTATAGAATGCCCCCCCCCCGCCCCCCCCTAAATACACCCCTGTAGAGTGTGTGTAAAAACCTTAGCGCGCGCACATACAGACACACAAATACACACACACACACACACACCCTCCACACACACACACACACCACACACAGTACTAGACATCTGCCAGAGAGAGACTACACACACCCACAACACTTACTAGTGCTATTACTAGAGGCTCAACTATTATATATAAGCAATCAAGCTAATGTTGTGCTCTATTATAAGCAGTCAAGCTAATGATGTGCTCTATTATAAGCAGTCAAGCTAATGATGTGCTCTATTATAAGCAATCAAGCTAATGATGTTCTCTATTATAAGCAATCAAGCTAATGATGTGCTCTATTATAAGCAATCAAGCTAATGATGTTCTCTATTATAAGCAATCAAGCTAATGATGTGCTCTATTATAATCAATCAAGCTAATGATGTGCTCTATTATAATCAATCAAGCTAATGCATGTGCTCTATTATAAGCAATCAAGCTAATGATGTGCTCTATTATAGAATGCCCCCCCCCCGCCCCCCCCTAAATACACCCCTGTAGAGTGTGTGTAAAAACCTTAGCGCGCGCACGCGCGCGCATACAGACACACAAATACACACACACACACACACACACACCACACACACACACACACCACACACAGTACTAGACATCTGCCAGAGAGAGACTACACACACCCACAACACTTACTAGTGCTATTACTAGAGGCTCAACTATTATATATAAGCAATCAAGCTAATGATGTGCTCTATTATAAGCAATCAAGCTAATGATGTGCTCTATTATAAGCAATCAAGCTAATGTTGTGCTCTATTATAAGCAATCAAGCTAATGTTGTGCTCTATTATAAGCAGTCAAGCTAATGATGTGCTCTATTATAAGCAGTCAAGCTAATGATGTGCTCTATTATAAGCAATCAAGCTAATGATGTTCTCTATTATAAGCAATCAAGCTAATGATGTGCTCTATTATAATCAATCAAGCTAATGATGTGCTCTATTATAATCAATCAAGCTAATGATGTTCTCTATTATAAGCAATCAAGCTAATGATGTGCTCTATTATAATCAATCAAGCTAATGATGTGCTCTATTATAATCAATCAAGCTAATGCATGTGCTCTATTATAAGCAATCAAGCTAATGATGTGCTCTATTATAAGCAATCAAGCTAATGATGTTCTCTATTATAAGCAATCAAGCTAATGATGTGCTCTATTATAAGCAATCAAGCTAATGATGTTCTCTATTATAAGCAATCAAGCTAATGATGTGCTCTATTATAATCAATCAAGCTAATGATGTGCTCTATTATAATCAATCAAGCTAATGCATGTGCTCTATTATAAGCAATCAAGCTAATGATGTGCTCTATTATAAGCAATCAAGCTAATGATGTGCTCTATTATAATCAATCAAGCTAATGCATGTGCTCTATTATAAGCAATCAAGCTAATGATGTGCTCTATTATAAGCAATCAAGCTAATGATGTGCTCTATTATAAGCAATCAAGCTAATGATGTGCTCTATTATAAGCAATCAAGCTAATGATGTGCTCTATTATAATCAATCAAGCTAATGATGTTCTCTATTATAAGCAATCAAGCTAATGATGTGCTCTATTATAATCAATCAAGCTAATGATGTGCTCTATTATAATCAATCAAGCTAATGCATGTGCTCTATTATAAGCAATCAAGCTAATGATGTGCTCTATTATAAGCAATCAAGCTAATGATGTTCTCTATTATAAGCAATCAAGCTAATGATGTGCTCTATTATAAGCAATCAAGCTAATGATGTTCTCTATTATAAGCAATCAAGCTAATGATGTGCTCTATTATAATCAATCAAGCTAATGATGTGCTCTATTATAATCAATCAAGCTAATGCATGTGCTCTATTATAAGCAATCAAGCTAATGATGTGCTCTATTATAAGCAATCAAGCTAATGATGTGCTCTATTATAAGCAATCAGGCTAATGATGTGCTCTATTATAAGCAATCAAGCTAATGATGTGCTCTATTATAAGCAATCAAGCTAATGATGTGCTCTATTATAAGCAATCAAGCTAATGATGTGCTCTATTATAAGCAATCAAGCTAATGAAGTGCTCTATTATAAGCAATCAAGCTAATGATGTGCTCTATTATAAGCAATCAAGCTAATGATGTGCTCTATTGTAAGCAATCAAGCTAATGATGTGCTCTATTATAAGCAATCAAGCTAATGATGCGCTCTATTATAAGCAATCAAGCTAATGATGTGCTCTATTATAAGCAATCAAGCTAATGATGTGCTCTATTATAAGCAATCAAGCTAATGATGTGCTCTATTATAAGCAATCAAGCTAATGATGTGCTCTATTATAAGCAATCAAGCTAATGATGTGCTCTATTATAAGCAATCAAGCTAATGATGCGCTCTATTATAAGCAATCAAGCTAATGTTGCGCTCTATTATAAGCAATCTAGCTAATGATGTACTCTATTATAAGCAATCAAGCTAATGATGTGCTCTATTATAAGCAATAAAGCTAATGATGTGCTCTATTATAAGCAATCAAGCTAATGATGTGCTCTATTATAAGCAATCAAGCTAATGATGTGCTCTATTATAAGCAATCAGGCTAATGATGTGCTCTATTATAAGCAATCAGGCTAATGATGTGCTCTATTATAAGCAATCAAGCTAATGATGTGCTCTATTATAAGCAATCAAGCTAATGATGTGCTCTATTATAAGCAATCAAGCTAATGATGTGCTCTATTATAAGTAATCAAGCTAATGATGTGCTCTATTATAAGCAATCAAGCTAATGATGTGCTCTATTATAAGCAATCAAGCTAATGATGTGCTCTATTATAAGCAATCAAGCTAATGATGTGCTCTATTATAAGCAATCAAGCTAATGATGTGCTCTATTGTAAGCAATCAAGCTAATGATGTGCTCTATTATAAGCAATCAAGCTAATGATGTGCTCTATTATAAGCAATCAAGCTAATGATGTGCTCTATTATAAGCAATCAAGCTAATGATGTGCTCTATTGTAAGCAATCAAGCTAATGATGTGCTCTATTATAAGCAATCAAGCTAATGATGTGCTCTATTATAAGCAATCAAGCTAATGATGTGCTCTATTATAAGCAATCAAGCTAATGATGTGCTCTATTATAAGCAATCAAGCTAATGATGTGAAGCAATCAAGCTAATGATGTTCTCTATTATAAGCAATCAAGCAAATGATGTGCTCTATTATAAGCAATCAAGCTAATGATGTGCTCTATTATAAGCAATCAAGCTAATGATGTGCTCAATTATAAGCAATCAAGCTAATGATGTGCTCTATTATAAGCAATCAAGCTAATGATGTGCTCAATTATAAGCAATCAAGCTAATGATGTGCTCTATTATAAGCAATCAAGCTAATGATGTGCTCTATTATAAGCAATCAAGCTAATGATGTGCTCTATTGTAAGCAATCAAGCTAATGATGCGATCTATTATAAGCAATCAAGCTAATATTATAAGCAATCAAGCTAATGATGTGCTCTATTATAAGCAATCAAGCTAATGATGTGCTCTATTATAAGCAATCAAGCTAATGATGTGCTCTATTATAAGCAATCAAGCTAATGATGTGCTCTATTATAAGCAATCAAGCTAATGATGTGCTCTATTATAAGCAATCAAGCTAATGATGTGCTCTATTATAAGCAATCAAGCTAATGATGTGCTCTATTATAAGCAATCAAGCTAATGATGTGCTCTATTGTAAGCAATCAAGCTAATGATGTGCTCTATTATAAGCAATCAAGCTAATGATGTGCTCTATTATAAGCAATCAAGCTAATGATGTGCTCTATTATAACCAATCAAACTAATGATGTGCTCTATTATAAGCAATCAAGCTAATGATGTGCTCTATTATAAGCAATCAAGCTAATGATGTGCTCTATTATAAGCAATCAAGCTAATGATGTGCTCTATTATAAGCAATCAAGCTAATGATGTGCTCTATTATAAGCAATCAAGCTAATGATGCGCTCTATTATAAGCAATCAAGCTAATGATGTGCTCTATTATAAGCAATCAAGCTAATGATGTGCTCTATTATAAGCAATCAAGCTAATGATGTGCTCTATTATAAGCAATCAAGCTAATGATGTGCTCTATTATAAGCAATCAAGCTAATGATGTGCTCTATTATAAGCAGTCAAGCTAATGATGTGCTCTATAAGCAATCAAGCTAATGATGCGCTCTATTATAAGCAATCAAGCTAATGATGCGCTCTATTATAAGCAATCAAGCTAATGATGCGCTCTATTATAAGCAATCAAGCTAATGATGTGCTCTATTATAAGCAATCAAGCTAATCATGTGCTCTATTATAAGCAATCAAGCTAATGATGTGCTCTATTATAAGCAATCAAGTTAATGATGTGCTCTATTATAAGCAATCAAGCTAATGTTGTGCTCTATTATAAGCAATCAAGCTAATGATGTGCTCTATTATAAGCAATCAAGCTAATGTTGTGCTCTATTATAAGCAATCAGGCTAATGATGTGCTCTATTATAAGCAATCAAGCTAATGATGTGCTCTATTATAAGCAATCAAGCTAATGATGTGCTCTATTATAACCAATCAAGCTAATGCATGTGCTCTATTATAAGCAATCAAGCTAATGATGTGCTCTATTATAAGCAATCAAGCTAATGATGTGCTCTATTATAAGCAATCAAGCTAATGATGTGCTCTATTATAAGCAATCAAGCTAATGATGTGCTCTATTATAAGCAATCAAGCTAATGATGTGCTCTATTATAAGCAATCAGGCTAATGATGTGCTCTATTATAAGCAATCAAGCTAATGATGTGCTCTATTATAAGCAATCAAGCTAATGATGTGCTCTATTATAAGCAATCAAGCTAATGATGTGCTCTATTATAAGCAATCAAGCTAATGATGTGCTCTATTATAAGCAATCAAGCTAATGATGTGCTCTATTATAAGCAATCAAGCTAATGATGTGCTCTATTAATAAGCAATCAAGCTAATGATGTGCTCTATTATAAGCAATCAAGCTAATGATGTGCTCTATTATAAGCAATCAAGCTAATGATGTGCTCTATTATAAGCAATCAAGCTAATGATGTGCTCTATTATAAGCAATCAAGCTAATGATGTGCTCTATTATAAGCAATCAAGCTAATGATGTGCTCTATTATAAGCAATCAAGCTAATGATGTGCTCTATTATAAGCAATCAAGCTAATGATGTGCTCTATTATAAGCAATCAAGCTAATGATGTGCTCTATTATAAGCAATCAGGCTAATGATGTGCTCTATTATAAGCAATCAAGCTAATGATGTGCTCTACTATAAGCAATCAAGCTAATGATGTGCTCTATTATAAGCAATCAAGCTAATGATGTGCTCTATTATAAGCAATCAAGCTAATGATGTGCTCTATTATAAGCAATCAAGTTAATGATGTGCTCTATTATAAGCAATCAAGCTAATGATGTGCTCTATTATAAGCAATCAAGCTAATGATGTGCTCTATTATAAGCAATCAAGCTAATGATGTGCTCTATTATAAGCAATCAAGCTAATGATGTGCTCTATTATAAGCAATCAAGCAAATGATGTGCTCTATTATAAGCAATCAAGCTAATGATGTGCTCTATTATAAGCAATCAAGCTAATGATGTGCTCTACTATAAGCAATCAAGCTAATGATGTGCTCTATTATAAGCAATCAAGCTAATGATGTGCTCTATTATAAGCAATCAAGCTAATGATGTGCTCTATTATAAGCAATCAAGCTAATGATGTGCTCTATTATAAGCAATCAAGCTAATGATGTGCTCTATTATAAGCAATCAAGCTAATGATGTGCTCTATTATAAGCAATCAAGCTAATGATGTGCTCTATTGTAAGCAATCAGGCTAATGATGTGCTCTTATTATAAGCAATCAAGCTAATGATGTGCTCTATTATAAGCAATCAAGCTAATGATGTGCTCTATTATAAGCAATCAAGCTAATGATGTGCTCTATTATAAGCAATCAAGCTAATGATGTGCTCTATTATAAGCAATCAAGCTAATGATGTGCTCTATTATAAGCAATCAAGCTAATGATGTGCTCTATTATAAGCAGTCAAGCTAATGATGTGCTCTATTATAAGCAATCAAGCTAATGATGTGCTCTATTATAAGCAATCAAGCTAATGATGTGCTCTATTATAAGCAATCAAGCTAATGATGTGCTCTATTATAAGCAATCAAGCTAATGATGCGCTCTATTATAAGCAATCAAGCTAATGATGTGCTCTATTATAAGCAATCAAGCTAATGATGCGCTCTATTATAAGCAATCAAGCTAATGATGTGCTCTATTATAAGCAATCAAGCTAATGATGCGCTCTATTATAAGCAATCAAGCTAATGATGTGCTCTATTATAAGCAATCAAGCTAATGATGTGCTCTATTATAAGCAATCAAGCTAATGATGTGCTCTATTATAAGCAATCAAGCTAATGAAGTGCTCTATTATAAGCAATCAAGCTAATGATGTGCTCTATTATAAGCAATCAAGCTAATGATGTGCTCTATTGTAAGCAATCAAGCTAATGATGTGCTCTATTATAAGCAGTCAAGCTAATGATGTGCTCTATTATAAGCAATCAAGCTAATGATGTGCTCTATTATAAGCAATCAAGCTAATGATGTGCTCTATTATAAGCAATCAAGCTAATGATGTTCTCTATTATAAGCAATCAAGCTAATGATGTGCTCTATTATAATCAATCAAGCTAATGATGTGCTCTATTATAATCAATCAAGCTAATGCATGTGCTCTATTATAAGCAATCAAGCTAATGATGTGCTCTATTATAAGCAATCAAGCTAATGATGTGCTCTATTATAGAATGCCCCCCCCCCCCGCCCCCCCTAAATACACCCCTGTAGAGTGTGTGTAAAAACCTTAGCGCGCGCACATACAGACACACAAATACACACACACACACACACACACACCACACACACACACACACCACACACAGTACTAGACATCTGCCAGAGAGAGACTACACACACCCACAACACTTACTAGTGCTATTACTAGAGGCTCAACTATTATATATAAGCAATCAAGCTAATGATGTGCTCTATTATAAGCAATCAAGCTAATGATGTGCTCTATTATAAGCAATCAAGCTAATTATGTGCTCTATTATAAGCAATCAAGCTAATGAAGTGCTCTATTATAAGCAATCAAGCTAATGATGTGCTCTATTATAAGCAATCAAGCTAATGATGTGCTCTATTATAAGCAATCAAGCTAATGATGTGCTCTATTATAAGCAATCAAGCTAATGATGTGCTCTATTATAATCAATCAAGCTAATGCATGTGCTCTATTATAAGCAATCAAGCTAATGATGTGCTCTATTATAAGCAATCAAGCTAATGATGTGCTCTATTATAAGCAATCAAGCTAATGATGTGCTCTATTATAAGCAATCAAGCTAATGATGTGCTCTATTATAAGCAATCAGGCTAATGATGTGCTCTATTATAAGCAATCAAGCTAATGATGTGCTCTATTATAAGTAATCAAGCTAATGATGTGCTCTATTATAAGCAATCAGGCTAATGATGTGCTCTATTATAAGCAATCAAGCTAATGATGTGCTCTATTATAAGCAATCAAGCTAATGATGTGCTCTATTATAAGCAATCAAGCTAATGATGCGCTCTATTATAAGCAATCAAGCTAATGATGTGCTCTATTATAAGCAATCAAGCTAATGATGTGCTCTATTATAAGCAATCAAGCTAATGATGTGCTCTATTATAAGCAATCAAGCTAATGATGTGCTCTATTATAAGCAATCAGGCTAATGATGTGCTCTATTATAAGCAATCAAGCTAATGATGCGCTCTATTATAAGTAATCAAGCTAATGATGTGCTCTATTATAAGCAATCAAGCTAATGATGTGCTCTATTATAAGCAATCAAGCTAATGATGTGCTCTATTATAAGCAATCAAGCTAATGATGTGCTCTATTATAAGCAATCAAGCTAATGATGTGCTCTATTATAAGCAATCAAGCTAATGATGTGCTCTATTATAAGCAATCAAACTAATGAAGTGCTCTATTATAAGCAATCAAGCTAATGTTGTGCTCTATTATAAGCAATCAAGCTAATGATGTGCTCTATTATAAGCAATCAAGCTAATGATGTGCTCTATTATAACCAATCAAGCTAATGCATGTGCTCTATTATAAGCAATCAAGCTAATGATGTGCTCTATTATAAGCAATCAAGCTAATGATGTGCTCTATTATAAGCAATCAAGCTAATGATGTGCTCTATTATAAGCAATCAGGCTAATGATGTGCTCTATTATAAGCAATCAAGCTAATGATGTGCTCTATTATAAGCAATCAAGCTAATGATGTGCTCTATTATAAGCAATCAAGCTAATGATGTGCTCTATTATAACCAATCAAGCTAATGCATGTGCTCTATTATAAGCAATCAAGCTAATGATGTGCTCTATTATAAGCAATCAAGCTAATGATGTGCTCTATTATAAGCAATCAAGCTAATGATGTGCTCTATTATAAGCAATCAAGCTAATGATGTGCTCTATTATAAGCAATCAAGCTAATGATGTGCTCTATTATAAGCAATCAAGCTAATGATGTGCTCTATTATAAGCAATCAAGCTAATGATGTGCTCTATTATAAGCAATCAGGCTAATGATGTGCTCTATTATAAGCAATCAAGCTAATGATGTGCTCTATTATAAGCAATCAAGCTAATGATGTGCTCTATTATAAGCAATCAGGCTAATGATGTGCTCTATTATAAGCAATCAAGCTAATGATGTGCTCTATTATAAGCAATCAAGCTAATGATGTGCTCTATTATAAGCAATCAAGCTAATGATGTGCTCTATTATAAGCAATCAAGCTAATGATGTGCTCTATTATAAGCAATCAAGCTAATGATGTGCTCTATTATAAGCAATCAAGCTAATGATGTGCTCTATTAATAAGCAATCAAGCTAATGATGTGCTCTATTATAAGCAATCAAGCTAATGATGTGCTCTATTATAAGCAATCAAGCTAATGATGTGCTCTATTATAAGCAATCAAGCTAATGATGTGCTCTATTATAAGCAATCAAGCTAATGATGTGCTCTATTATAAGCAATCAAGCTAATGATGTGCTCTATTATAAGCAATCAAGCTAATGATGTGCTCTATTATAAGCAATCAGGCTAATGATGTGCTCTATTATAAGCAATCAAGCTAATGATGTGCTCTACTATAAGCAATCAAGCTAATGATGTGCTCTATTATAAGCAATCAAGCTAATGATGTGCTCTATTATAAGCAATCAAGCTAATGATGTGCTCTATTATAAGCAATCAAGCTAATGATGTGCTCTATTATAAGCAATCAAGCTAATGATGTGCTCTATTATAAGCAATCAAGCTAATGATGTGCTCTATTATAAGCAATCAAGCTAATGATGTGCTCTATTATAAGCAATCAAGCTAATGATGTGCTCTATTATAAGCAATCAAGCTAATGATGTGCTCTATTATAAGCAATCAAGCTAATGATGTGCTCTATTATAAGCAATCAAGTTAATGATGTGCTCTATTATAAGCAATCAAGCTAATGATGTGCTCTATTATAAGCAATCAAGCTAATGATGTGCTCTATTATAAGCAATCAAGCTAATGATGTGCTCTATTATAAGCAATCAAGCTAATGATGTGCTCTATTATAAGCAATCAAGCAAATGATGTGCTCTATTATAAGCAATCAAGCTAATGATGTGCTCTATTATAAGCAATCAAGCTAATGATGTGCTCTACTATAAGCAATCAAGCTAATGATGTGCTCTATTATAAGCAATCAAGCTAATGATGTGCTCTATTATAAGCAATCAAGCTAATGATGTGCTCTATTATAAGCAATCAAGCTAATGATGTGCTCTATTATAAGCAATCAAGCTAATGATGTGCTCTATTATAAGCAATCAAGCTAATGATGTGCTCTATTATAAGCAATCAAGCTAATGATGTGCTCTATTATAAGCAATCAAGCTAATGATGTGCTCTATTATAAGCAATCAAGCTAATGATGTGCTCTATTATAAGCAATCAAGCTAATGATGTGCTCTATTATAAGCAATCAAGCTAATGATGTGCTCTATTATAAGCAATCAAGCTAATGATGTGCTCTATTATAAGCAATCAAGCTAATGATGTGCTCTATTGTAAGCAATCAGGCTAATGATGTGCTCTTATTATAAGCAATCAAGCTAATGATGTGCTCTATTATAAGCAATCAAGCTAATGATGTGCTCTATTATAAGCAATCAAGCTAATGATGTGCTCTATTATAAGCAATCAAGCTAATGATGTGCTCTATTATAAGCAATCAAGCTAATGATGTGCTCTATTATAAGCAATCAAGCTAATGATGTGCTCTATTATAAGCAATCAAGCTAATGATGTGCTCTATTATAAGCAATCAAGCTAATTATGTGCTCTATTATAAGCAATCAAGTTAATGATGTGCTCTATTATAAGCAATCAAGCTAATGATGTGCTCTATTATAAGCAATCAGGCTAATGATGTGCTCTATTATAAGCAATCAAGCTAATGATGTGCTCTATTATAAGCAATCAGGCTAATGATGTGCTCTATTATAAGCAATCAAGCTAATGATGTGCTCTATTATAAGCAATCAAGCTAATGATGTGCTCTATTATAAGCAATCAAGCTAATGATGTGCTCTATTATAAGCAATCAAGTTAATGATGTGCTCTATTATAAGCAATCAAGCTAATGATGTGCTCTATTATAAGCAATCAAGCTAATGATGTGCTCTATTATAAGCAATCAAGCTAATGATGTGCTCTATTATAAGCAATCAAGCTAATGATGTGCTCTATTATAAGCAATCAAGCTAATGATGTGCTCTATTATAAGCAATCAAGCTAATGATGTGCTCTATTATAAGCAATCAAGCTAATGATGTGCTCTATTATAAGCAATCAAGCTAATGATGTGCTCTATTATAATCAATCAAGCTAATGATGTTCTCTATTATAAGCAATCAAGCTAATGATGTGCTCTATTATAATCAATCAAGCTAATGATGTGCTCTATTATAATCAATCAAGCTAATGCATGTGCTCTATTATAAGCAATCAAGCTAATGATGTGCTCTATTATAAGCAATCAAGCTAATGATGTGCTCTATTATAAGCAATCAAGCTAATGATGTGCTCTATTATAAGCAATCAAGCTAATGATGTGCTCTATTATAAGCAATCAAGCTAATGATGTGCTCTATTATAAGCAATCAAGCTAATGATGTGCTCTATTATAAGCAATCAAGCTAATGATGTGCTCTATTATAATCAATCAAGCTAATGATGTGCTCTATTATAAGCAATCAAGTTAATGCATGTGCTCTATTATAAGCAATCAAGCTAATGATGTGCTCTATTATAAGCAATCAAGTTAATGATGTGCTCTATTATAAGCAATCAAGCTAATGATGTGCTCTATTATAAGCAATCAAGCTAATGCATGTGCTCTATTATAAGCAATCAAGCTAATGATGTGCTCTATTGTAAGCAATCAAGCTAATGATGTGCTCTATTATAAGCAATCAAGCTAATGATGTGCTCTATTATAAGCAATCAAGCTATTGATTGTACTCTATTATAAGCAATTAGGCTAATGCATGTGCTCTATTATAAGCAATCTAGCTAATGATGTGCTCTATTATAAGCAATCAAGCTAATGATGTGCTCTATTATAAGCAATCAAGCTAATGATGTGCTCTATTATAAGCAATCAAGCTAATGATGTGCTCTATTATAAGCAATCAAGCTAATGATGTGCTCTATTATAAGCAATCAAGCTAATGATGTGCTCTATTATAAGCAATCAGGCTAATGATGTGCTCTATTATAAGCAATCAAGCTAATGATGTGCTCTATTATAAGCAATCAAGCTAATGATGTGCTCTATTATAAGCAATCAAGCTAATGATGTGCTCTATTATAAGCAATCAAGCTAATGATGTGCTCTATTATAAGCAATCAAGCTAATGATGTGCTCTATTAATAAGCAATCAAGCTAATGATGTGCTCTATTATAAGCAATCAAGCTAATGATGTGCTCTATTATAAGCAATCAAGCTAATGATGTGCTCTATTATAAGCAATCAAGCTAATGATGTGCTCTATTATAAGCAATCAAGCTAATGATGTGCTCTATTATAAGCAATCAAGCTAATGATGTGCTCTATTATAAGCAATCAAGCTAATGATGTGCTCTATTATAAGCAATCAAGCTAATGATGTGCTCTATTATAAGCAATCAAGCTAATGATGTGCTCTACTATAAGCAATCAAGCTAATGATGTGCTCTATTATAAGCAATCAAGCTAATGATGTGCTCTATTATAAGCAATCAAGCTAATGATGTGCTCTATTATAAGCAATCAAGTTAATGATGTGCTCTATTATAAGCAATCAAGCTAATGATGTGCTCTATTATAAGCAATCAAGCTAATGATGTGCTCTATTATAAGCAATCAAGCTAATGATGTGCTCTATTATAAGCAATCAAGCTAATGATGTGCTCTATTATAAGCAATCAAGCTAATGATGTGCTCTATTATAAGCAATCAAGCTAATGATGTGCTCTATTATAAGCAATCAAGCTAATGATGTGCTCTATTATAAGCAATCAAGCTAATGATGTGCTCTATTGTAAGCAATCAGGCTAATGATGTGCTCTTATTATAAGCAATCAAGCTAATGATGTGCTCTATTATAAGCAATCAAGCTAATGATGTGCTCTATTATAAGCAATCAAGCTAATGATGTGCTCTATTATAAGCAATCAAGCTAATGATGTGCTCTATTATAAGCAATCAAGCTAATGATGTACTCTATTATAAGCAATCAAGCTAATGATGTGCTCTATTATAAGCAATCAAGCTAATGATGTGCTCTATTATAAGCAATCAAGCTAATGATGTGCTCTATTATAAGCAATCAAGCTAATGATGTGCTCTATTATAAGCAATCAAGCTAATGATGTGCTCTATTATAAGCAATCAAGCTAATGATGTGCTCTATTATAAGCAATCAAGCTAATGATGTGCTCTATTATAAGCAATCAAGCTAATGATGTGCTCTATTATAAGCAATCAAGCTAATGATGCGCTCTATTATAAGCAATCAAGCTAATGATGTGCTCTATTATAAGCAATCAAGCTAATG
Organism: Cladorhizidae sp. MBARI D1340-BT2; assembly: GCA_028752905.1. Lineage (NCBI taxonomy): Eukaryota > Metazoa > Porifera > Demospongiae > Poecilosclerida > Cladorhizidae > Cladorhizidae sp. MBARI D1340-BT2. The sequence continues at coordinate 16,750,057 of JAQNBH010000001.1, forward strand.
ATGCGCTCTATTATAAGCAATCAAGCTAATGATGTGCTCTATTATAAGCAATCAAGCTAATGATGCGCTCTATTATAAGCAATCAAGCTAATGATGTGCTCTATTATAAGCAATCAAGCTAATGATGTGCTCTATTATAAGCAATCAAGCTAATGATGTGCTCTATTATAAGCAATCAAGCTAATGAAGTGCTCTATTATAAGCAATCAAGCTAATGATGTGCTCTATTATAAGCAATCAAGCTAATGATGTGCTCTATTGTAAGCAATCAAGCTAATGATGTGCTCTATTATAAGCAATCAAGCTAATGATGCGCTCTATTATAAGCAATCAAGCTAATGATGTGCTCTATTATAAGCAATCAAGCTAATGATGTGCTCTATTATAAGCAATCAAGCTAATGATGCGCTCTATTATAAGCAATCAAGCTAATGATGTGCTCTATTATAAGCAATCAAGCTAATGATGTGCTCTATTATAAGCAATCAAGCTAATGATGTGCTCTATTATAAGCAATCAAGCTAATGATGTGCTCTATTATAAGCAATCAAGCTAATGATGCGCTCTATTATAAGCAATCAAGCTAATGATGTGCTCTATTATAAGCAATCAAGCTAATGATGTGCTCTATTATAAGCAATCAAGCTAATGATGTGCTCTATTATAAGCAATCAAGCTAATGATGTGCTCTATTATAAGCAATCAAGCTAATGATGTGCTCTATTATAAGCAATCAAGCTAATGATGTGCTCTATTATAAGCAATCAAGCTAATGATGTGCTCTATTATAAGCAATCAAGCTAATGATGTGCTCTATTATAAGCAATCAAGCTAATGATGTGCTCTATTATAAGCAATCAAGCTAATGTTGTGCTCTATTATAATCAATCAAGCTAATGATGTGCTCTATTATAATCAATCAAGCTAATGCATGTGCTCTATTATAAGCAATCAAGCTAATGATGTGCTCTATTATAAGCAATCAAGCTAATGATGTGCTCTATTATAGAATGCCCCCCCCCCCGCCCCCCCCTAAATACACCCCTGTAGAGTGTGTGTAAAAACCTTAGCGCGCGCACATACAGACACACAAATACACACACACACACACACACACACCACACACACACACACACCACACACAGTACTAGACATCTGCCAGAGAGAGACTACACACACCCACAACACTTACTAGTGCTATTACTAGAGGCTCAACTATTATATATAAGCAATCAAGCTAATGTTGTGCTCTATTATAAGCAGTCAAGCTAATGATGTGCTCTATTATAAGCAGTCAAGCTAATGATGTGCTCTATTATAAGCAATCAAGCTAATGATGTTCTCTATTATAAGCAATCAAGCTAATGATGTGCTCTATTATAAGCAATCAAGCTAATGATGTTCTCTATTATAAGCAATCAAGCTAATGATGTGCTCTATTATAATCAATCAAGCTAATGATGTGCTCTATTATAATCAATCAAGCTAATGCATGTGCTCTATTATAAGCAATCAAGCTAATGATGTGCTCTATTATAAGCAATCAAGCTAATGATGTGCTCTATTATAAGCAATCAAGCTAATGATGTGCTCTATTATAAGCAATCAAGCTAATGATGTGCTCTATTATAAGCAATCAAGCTAATGATGTGCTCTATTGTAAGCAATCAGGCTAATGATGTGCTCTTATTATAAGCAATCAAGCTAATGATGTGCTCTATTATAAGCAATCAAGCTAATGATGTGCTCTATTATAAGCAATCAAGCTAATGATGTGCTCTATTATAAGCAATCAAGCTAATGATGTGCTCTATTATAAGCAATCAAGCTAATGATGTGCTCTATTATAAGCAATCAAGCTAATGATGTGCTCTATTATAAGCAATCAAGCTAATGATGTGCTCTATTATAAGCAATCAAGCTAATTATGTGCTCTATTATAAGCAATCAAGTTAATGATGTACTCTATTATAAGCAATCAAGCTAATGATGTGCTCTATTATAAGCAATCAGGCTAATGATGTGCTCTATTATAAGCAATCAAGCTAATGATGTGCTCTATTATAAGCAATCAAGCTAATGATGTGCTCTATTATAAGCAATCAAGCTAATGATGTGCTCTATTATAAGCAATCAAGTTAATGATGTGCTCTATTATAAGCAATCAAGCTAATGATGTGCTCTATTATAAGCAATCAAGCTAATGATGTGCTCTATTATAAGCAATCAAGCTAATGATGTGCTCTATTATAAGCAATCAAGCTAATGATGTGCTCTATTATAAGCAATCAAGCTAATGATGTGCTCTATTATAAGCAATCAAGCTAATGATGTGCTCTATTATAAGCAATCAAGCTAATGATGTGCTCTATTATAAGCAATCAAGCTAATGATGTGCTCTATTATAATCAATCAAGCTAATGATGTTCTCTATTATAAGCAATCAAGCTAATGATGTGCTCTATTATAATCAATCAAGCTAATGATGTGCTCTATTATAATCAATCAAGCTAATGCATGTGCTCTATTATAAGCAATCAAGCTAATGATGTGCTCTATTATAAGCAATCAAGCTAATGATGTGCTCTATTATAAGCAATCAAGCTAATGATGTGCTCTATTATAAGCAATCAAGCTAATGATGTGCTCTATTATAAGCAATCAAGCTAATGATGTGCTCTATTATAAGCAATCAAGCTAATGATGTGCTCTATTATAAGCAATCAAGCTAATGATGTGCTCTATTATAATCAATCAAGCTAATGATGTGCTCTATTATAAGCAATCAAGTTAATGCATGTGCTCTATTATAAGCAATCAAGCTAATGATGTGCTCTATTATAAGCAATCAAGTTAATGATGTGCTCTATTATAAGCAATCAAGCTAATGATGTGCTCTATTATAAGCAATCAGGCTAATGATGTGCTCTATTATAAGCAATCAAGCTAATGATGTGCTCTATTATAAGCAATCAGGCTAATGATGTGCTCTATTATAAGCAATCAAGCTAATGATGTGCTCTATTATAAGCAATCAAGCTAATGATGTGCTCTATTATAAGCAATCAAGCTAATGATGTGCTCTATTATAAGCAATCAAGCTAATGATGTGCTCTATTATAAGCAATCAAGCTAATGATGTGCTCTATTATAAGCAATCAAGCTAATGATGTGCTCTATTATAAGCAATCAAGCTAATGATGTGCTCCATTGTAAGCAATCAAGCTAATGATGTGCTTTATTATAAGCAATCAAGCTAATGATGTGCTCTATTATAAGCAATCAAGCTAATGATGTGCTCTATTATAAGCAATCAAGCTAATGATGTGCTCTATTATAAGCAATCAAGCTAATGATGTGCTCTATTATAAGCAATCAAGCTAATGATGTGCTCTATTATAAGCAATCAAGCTAATGATGTCATCTATTATAAGCAATCAAGCTAATGATGTGCTCTATTATAAGCAATCAAGCTAATGATGTGCTCTATTATAAGCAATCAAGCTAATGCATGTGCTCTATTATAAGCAATCAAGCTAATGATGTGCTCTATTGTAAGCAATCAAGCTAATGATGTGCTCTATTATAAGCAATCAAGCTAATGATGTGCTCTATTATAAGCAATCAAGCTATTGATTGTACTCTATTATAAGCAATTAGGCTAATGCATGTGCTCTATTATAAGCAATCTAGCTAATGATGTGCTCTATTATAAGCAATCAAGCTAATGATGTGCTCTATTATAAGCAATCAAGCTAATGATGTGCTCTATTATAAGCAATCAAGCTAATGATGTGCTCTATTATAAGCAATCAAGCTAATGATGTGCTCTATTATAAGCAATCAAGCTAATGATGTGCTCTATTATAAGCAATCAGGCTAATGATGTGCTCTATTATAAGCAATCAAGCTAATGATGTGCTCTATTATAAGCAATCAAGCTAATGATGTGCTCTATTATAAGCAATCAAGCTAATGATGTGCTCTATTATAAGCAATCAAGCTAATGATGTGCTCTATTATAAGCAATCAAGCTAATGATGTGCTCTATTAATAAGCAATCAAGCTAATGATGTGCTCTATTATAAGCAATCAAGCTAATGATGTGCTCTATTATAAGCAATCAAGCTAATGATGTGCTCTATTATAAGCAATCAAGCTAATGATGTGCTCTATTATAAGCAATCAAGCTAATGATGTGCTCTATTATAAGCAATCAAGCTAATGATGTGCTCTATTATAAGCAATCAAGCTAATGATGTGCTCTATTATAAGCAATCAAGCTAATGATGTGCTCTATTATAAGCAATCAAGCTAATGATGTGCTCTACTATAAGCAATCAAGCTAATGATGTGCTCTATTATAAGCAATCAAGCTAATGATGTGCTCTATTATAAGCAATCAAGCTAATGATGTGCTCTATTATAAGCAATCAAGTTAATGATGTGCTCTATTATAAGCAATCAAGCTAATGATGTGCTCTATTATAAGCAATCAAGCTAATGATGTGCTCTATTATAAGCAATCAAGCTAATGATGTGCTCTATTATAAGCAATCAAGCTAATGATGTGCTCTATTATAAGCAATCAAGCTAATGATGTGCTCTATTATAAGCAATCAAGCTAATGATGTGCTCTATTATAAGCAATCAAGCTAATGATGTGCTCTATTATAAGCAATCAAGCTAATGATGTGCTCTATTGTAAGCAATCAGGCTAATGATGTGCTCTTATTATAAGCAATCAAGCTAATGATGTGCTCTATTATAAGCAATCAAGCTAATGATGTGCTCTATTATAAGCAATCAAGCTAATGATGTGCTCTATTATAAGCAATCAAGCTAATGATGTGCTCTATTATAAGCAATCAAGCTAATGATGTACTCTATTATAAGCAATCAAGCTAATGATGTGCTCTATTATAAGCAATCAAGCTAATGATGTGCTCTATTATAAGCAATCAAGCTAATGATGTGCTCTATTATAAGCAATCAAGCTAATGATGTGCTCTATTATAAGCAATCAAGCTAATGATGTGCTCTATTATAAGCAATCAAGCTAATGATGTGCTCTATTATAAGCAATCAAGCTAATGATGTGCTCTATTATAAGCAATCAAGCTAATGATGTGCTCTATTATAAGCAATCAAGCTAATGATGCGCTCTATTATAAGCAATCAAGCTAATGATGTGCTCTATTATAAGCAATCAAGCTAATGATGCGCTCTATTATAAGCAATCAAGCTAATGATGTGCTCTATTATAAGCAATCAAGCTAATGATGCGCTCTATTATAAGCAATCAAGCTAATGATGTGCTCTATTATAAGCAATCAAGCTAATGATGTGCTCTATTATAAGCAATCAAGCTAATGATGTGCTCTATTATAAGCAATCAAGCTAATGAAGTGCTCTATTATAAGCAATCAAGCTAATGATGTGCTCTATTATAAGCAATCAAGCTAATGATGTGCTCTATTGTAAGCAATCAAGCTAATGATGTGCTCTATTATAAGCAATCAAGCTAATGATGCGCTCTATTATAAGCAATCAAGCTAATGATGTGCTCTATTATAAGCAATCAAGCTAATGATGTGCTCTATTATAAGCAATCAAGCTAATGATGCGCTCTATTATAAGCAATCAAGCTAATGATGTGCTCTATTATAAGCAATCAAGCTAATGATGTGCTCTATTATAAGCAATCAAGCTAATGATGTGCTCTATTATAAGCAATCAAGCTAATGATGTGCTCTATTATAAGCAATCAAGCTAATGATGCGCTCTATTATAAGCAATCAAGCTAATGATGTGCTCTATTATAAGCAATCAAGCTAATGATGTGCTCTATTATAAGCAATCAAGCTAATGATGTGCTCTATTATAAGCAATCAAGCTAATGATGTGCTCTATTATAAGCAATCAAGCTAATGATGTGCTCTATTATAAGCAATCAAGCTAATGATGTGCTCTATTATAAGCAATCAAGCTAATGATGTGCTCTATTATAAGCAATCAAGCTAATGATGTGCTCTATTATAAGCAATCAAGCTAATGATGTGCTCTATTATAAGCAATCAAGCTAATGTTGTGCTCTATTATAATCAATCAAGCTAATGATGTGCTCTATTATAATCAATCAAGCTAATGCATGTGCTCTATTATAAGCAATCAAGCTAATGATGTGCTCTATTATAAGCAATCAAGCTAATGATGTGCTCTATTATAGAATGCCCCCCCCCCCCGCCCCCCCCTAAATACACCCCTGTAGAGTGTGTGTAAAAACC